>JAPMOR010018771.1:0-18697 GCA_026543865.1 Argiope aurantia | reverse complement strand
TCAGCCCTTGGCAGACATCGGACCACAGCCTTTTTACATACTCTTTAATGGCAGAAATTTCTTAAAAGCTGCTGGAGCTTAGTCGCCATTCTTGTAAAAGAGCTTCACAAGCAGAGTGCGAGCCTTCATTTAGAGACTTGTGACGAGCTGCTCAGATGCAATACGAGGAGAACGCCACGTACCCCGCAGTTTTATAGTAAATGCAGTGTGTCGTGCCGTGCGTATGAGTGTCTTTTCAATTGCATAGCATGTCGCTTACAGCGCCGTCTATTGATGCACTTTGGAACTTTTTTCTTATGCCATACCGTTTCCCCCTTCTTCAATTATATTCTTCGCAAATCTGAAGTCATTTTTACCAGTAGTTCTTTTTATACAGCATTTTGAAAGTGGGACTTTAATTATAATCACCCTGTCTTTTCACTGATGATGAATTTCTGCCTTTATCTGTAAGTGATATGCCGATTATTCATCCAGCTCTCATATAGGATACAGCCATTGCAGATTCGTCGATATCGATTCTGATCCAAATTCCTGTCAGTCTACTTTTACATTGAACCTTTTCCGTCATACTTTTGAACCTCTTGAAAACGCGAATTCTTTCCCTGAGATTCATCGAAAAATAGGAAAAAGAAAAGAAAGACCAAAAGTTAAATCGAAAATCATCATATGCAGTCCTGAAAAATAGGTATTGAAATAAAATGATGCTTCCAAAATTAAGCAATTATAAAATGATTCAAAAGAAGCTATATTGCTTTAACAATAAAAAAAAGGTTTATTAACATTAATTCTGAAAACAATCATATTTTTTCCTTCAAATTTTAAAGTTCAGTAAGGATTTCATCATTCATTAAATAGTAATAAATGTATATGTATATTTTAAAAGAAACGAATATTTTAAAAAACACGAACTCTTGTAAATAATTTGTTTTTATATCTAAACATTTGATGTGTTTTCAAAAATAATTATCATCATTTTGTGTGAATAAAATTCATTTTCTTACTTATGTTTGAATTTGTAATAAACTCGGGTCAAAGGTGCAGCACTATGTTGTATCATGTACTACCGTATAAGGTCTTTTGAAAAATAATTAAAAATGTTAAAACTGAAAATACTGACCATATAAAATATGAAATATTTGCTAAACTAAGAATATCGGCATTTACAATAGAATTGAGAACTAATATACGAAACCAATAAAAAATGAATATTGAAAATGGGTCTAAGCTACAGCATTCTCCCCTATATGATGATCCTAATGAATTATGTTCGAAACCTTTAATTTTCTGAAGATTGAACTGACCTTTTTTTATTTGGAGTTCTGATGATTTAGATTCAAAAAATTTTACATACTTTCATTATAATTTCTTGATGAAAGATTTTTTCAAATTAAGACCTACTGTAGAAATTTTTATTCCATTTTGTCATATTTTTTTCAATGGCTTGCAAATTCTATTTTCTATTTTAAAATCAGTCCTTAATCATGGCTGGAAGGAACCAGATAAGAGCCCTTGGGTAATGTAAATTTCAGGGTAGGCCCTTTCCTTCCCCAACCTTCAAAACTCGATAGGGTTTTTTTTATAAATTTTAATTTTATGTTTATTCGCCAACTTTTAATTAAAATATTCTAAAAACTAAAATAATAAACCTTTTAATACAATTTACATTCATGAGAGTTACTTTCTGTATCTCACCTGCAAAAATATTAAATTTAAAAATCTTTAAACAAAATGACAAAAAAAATTACAAATCTTTTTCAAAAAAATCTATAATCTAATCTACTTCTGATATTCAAGCACGAAAAAACTTGGAAAAGTCCTAATGATAACATTCTTAAATTTAAATGATATTTGACTTGAATTGGAATAATATCTAGTCAAAGGCCATTATCAAGAAAAAGAAACACAAAATGAAATAACTCATAAAAAAACGGCAAAATGAATCTCAGAAACCCTGAAAGTTGCTTACTGTGCTTTTTTTATAGTATTACCCTGCCGTCAATGACCACGATAAGTGGAGAATTCAATCTCTCTCTCTCTCTCTCTTTTTGTGCACAAGGCATTCACTTAAATTCCAGGAAAGACATTTGTGTACCAGAAACACAATCCACGCATGTTCCTGAAAATAAATACGCGCCCCCATACAAATGAAACATTCTACCTAATGATAGAAGGATGCTTGTCAGTTCCAAAATGGGCGCATCTAGCTGAATAGTCTCTTTTGAAAATTATCATACGGAAGTAACCAACATCGAACCTTCGTAAGTTATTCTAGCAATTCAGAATGGTTATTTCCCAAGTCCTCACACAGATACTCTTATCTTTGTTATAAGATATACAGATTTCGAGAGCCGAAGTGGTCATTGGAAACGTACAGTAAAAGCACATTTCTCATTTTTTGAAATGGAATGAGAGGGCGAAAAGAAAGAGTTGTACCCCTGGTGCCCTCTATAATTACTGTATCCCTGATGACGACTTCAGGCAAAAATATTATATTATATCCTGGACGTCTGTTACCCGCGTTACATCACTGACTGAAGACTACTATAAAGCTCATATGAATCAAACATTTATTATAAAAAAGTAACTCAGCAACACCAAGATAGATATAAGCCATCTTAAAATTTACTTTTGAGAAATATTGACGTGTTAAAGTTGCAGGGATGTAAGCCCCCCTTCCCCCGTTTTTGTTTAACAAAAAAAGTTCAACGTGAAATTACTATCATCAAACGCAGTCAATTTATTCTGTATGTAAATTATGTATTCAGATGATACTTATACTTCCTAACATAATAATATAATTTTAAAAAAATCCTGAATTTATTATAATATCTTTTGCTTTATATTCATTTAAGAAATCGACTTGCCCCAATGTGACATTAACTCATCCGTATATGGAATAAAATTCAGTCTTTTTTTTTTAAATCAAAATATTTATTATCACATCTGAATGCACATTCTGTGTTATTTAAATAATTTTAAATTAAATAAATGTGACAAATTATTATTTATATTAATTATTTTTTTTCCAAATAAGGTTATTTGTTTTTTGTACTATTTTACTAAAAGAAATGAAATAACCGAGCATTATCTAAGAAAATTCATATACAGCTTGAAATTCCGCTGTACTTAAATCTTTAATAGCATGCATTTGGGTTGAAACGGACTGTTAAGTTTTTGTTTTTTGAGTAAAAAAAGAAGATGGGTTTCGTTAGGGCAAGTCTCGTCCTGAAGACATACGAGAGGTATTTTGGGACGTTCCTCATCAGGTAAAATGAAGTGCTTATATGGTGTCTTCTTTCAATTTTCTTTAAATTTACACTTTATTAACTTCACATTTTTATATTTTAATTATTTATGTTACCACTTTGCTCCTAGCAGTTTGCATCTAGGAATTAATATAAAAACAAAGCAAGTGTAATTTGAATTGAAATCCTTTCAGGTCATACGAAAGCGCAAAATAATCTTGGCCTCAAGAATCAAAGCTATGCCGAACCATATATTTTTTCTGTATATTAAACCATATATTATTTCTGTATATATATTATTTATTTCTGTATATATATTATTTATTTCTGTATACCATATATATTTTTGTATTTGAAAGATTCCAGAAATCAACTATTTTTTCATTCTTAACACAAAATACATCATCTCTTACATGTTTCTTTTTTCTTCAAAAGAACCAAATATTTAACTGCTTAGCCAAGAGAAAAGAAATCTTATACTTTAAAAGTATCTCATGACTTTTACGTTGATAGCACAAAATCCTTTTATTCTGTTTAACAGTTCCAAACATCATTGCGTTTCTGGAATATTTATAAATGGGATTATAAATTCTGCCTTTAAAAATTATTTGCAGCCAGATAAGTGTCAAACGTTGTAAAAAAAAAAAAAAAAAAAAAAAAAAAAACAGTGAGGGGGAGGGGACTGAAATACAATTTATTTCACTCCCAAAATTCCATTATATTGCTCTTCTAAAAAAATTACAACCCCGCCTCTACAATTTCAATTCCCCCTCCCCCTTTCTCCCATATCGTCAAATTCTCAAACCGCCCCATCCTGTGCGTTCTCACAGCTTCGCATTTATATGTTACAATTCAATAAAAAATTTATTTGTTTCGTAACAGAGGCATTATATTGCACATGGCGTCTCGAGAAAATAATAAATAGCAAGAAAGAAACAATAAATAGCAGGATAAAATAAAAAGAGGTGAGATTTTAAACCTGAAAATCGCTTTAACCCTCCGCTCTTCAGAGACACAATCTCTAAAAGAGCGCGAAGCAAAAAATCAATGCTACTGCTTCGCATTTGACTACCTACCAAGCAATGAAAGAATAAAAAGAAAGAGAAAAAATATATCTCCACCTTTAACGCCTTTTATTTCATTATGAGGGTTTCACTCGCTATACAGCACGGTATTTACGTCAATAACAAAAGAGGAAGCGGTAAAAAAGGGACACCAAACGTATTTTATTTATCCATATATTGATTTCTGTAGGGAGACTTTTGGAGTTTGACAAATAGTAGCCGAGAGCTCATTGGTTGTGACACAAAGAGGCAAAGTTGGAGAGTTTGGGCGCACAAAGAGGCAAGTCATCCAGGAAACAGCAAGTATCTACAGTAGAACGTCCTATACCTAGGTTTAGCCTCCCATAGTGCGCTCAAAGGCTAAAACCACTCACCCGGCCAGCTACTGACAATCGAAACAGCCGAATCAGCTCAAACATGAATGAATGTACAACGCAGGGTTACCTTTTTCTCAAACTCGCGCCAGTTGCACATCTCAAAAGCGCCAATAACAGTTTTTCAAGTGTAAAAAGATTTTTAATGCATTTATTTGTGCAATACATGTATATATTAGTCTTTTTAATATTTCTAAATGGACTATTTTAAGTCTTTGGATGGAGTGGGGATTTTGAAAATATGGGCATCAAGGTCTATGATGATATACGGATATCTAGTGAAATTACATATCAAGTAATACAAGACTATCTTTTAAAACATATTTTCTTAGTTTTTTTTAATCATTTCCTTTCTACGAATTTTTGGAAGAAACGAGTATTTAATTTTATTCATAAAATAAATAAGTTTTACTTTAAATTTTTTGAATTAAAGTTTTGAACATTTAAGAATTCGTATTTGATAAATATTTAAGAATTACTAAAATAATTGATATATTAATAAAAGTTTAATAAAATTACTAAAATAATTTTTAGAATTTTACGTGAATTAACTTTCTCCAAGTATATTTTACAATCTTTTTTTCTCAGGATCTTTCACATTTATTTCTGAAAGCCGGCTTCTTCTTTTATTTGTTTCTTCTTTTTCTATTATTATTTAGGAAAGAAAGTTGATCCAGTTCCTTTACCATTAACTATTCATTAATTATGTTCAAAATTATTAATTGTTACTTTAGTTTCTTTGATTTTAGTAGTTAATATTTGAAATTATTTATTTAATGTATTTTTAAATTCGTTTTATTTCATACCGATTACAAACTGAATGGTTATGCAAAATGTCCCCAAATGATTATATTCTGGTTTAAACTACCTAAAATTTCATTACTAGTTATTTATAATCATTATATTTTGCAAGAATGCACAAAAGTTGATCAAATTTTATTTAAGGAGCTCTACAATGAACGTCAGCCTTGTAGTGTATTGCTTCTTTATTCTTTGTATCTATGTATCTGTTTCTATAAACTTCTAAAGATATACCCAAAGTTTAATCAATTACATAGCGTCTGTTTTTTGATAGCAAACTTGAAACTTCCATTGATAAATTTACGTATCTATTTTACACAGCTAGAAAAACTTGACACCAAGTCAGATGCACATACAAAAGAAAATAAAAATTGATGCAATCACTAAAGAGCGTTTTTGAATAGAGCAATATTTGCAACATTGTGAAATTATGTGATATTTTTGACACCTTGTAATATAAAGCTACAGAAGCTAGTAATATGTAAACAAACTTTTAGAAATGCGTTTGGGCGAACCATATGAAAATGCTCTTATTGCATAACTTAGTGGTTACTGTTACTATTGGATTGAAAAATCTTATTATGTACAGAACCTTGTTTTGAACAGTTTTCAGAACAAGCGAAAATATGTTAGAAGGATATATGGTTGATTGCATACATCATATAGCATAGTTGATTAGATTTACACTATTTAATACTTCTTTTATTGTAAAATTCTTCTTTCTAAAGATCAAAAGCGTTTTTTTTTTTTACACTATTTAGATGAAAAATAATTCTTAAATGTAACGTCTTTTAAATATCGAGTTAAACATGAGTATTTCAGGCTTGTTTTATGCGACCGTCTTCGCTGAAATGTATTGGATGTATTCCCTCTCTTTCGGTGATATTGATCTCCACATTTTAAATGAAAATGGTGAAGGAGGAACAATTAAGAAATTTATAATCTTATAAAGGAATAAATATAGCTTGCACTCATAGTAATGAATATTTGTAAAATCTATTCGTTTTTGGCCGCAAGATTCAGCTATTTTAACGCACATTCAGCTTGGCCCATCTGGCAATTTAAAAATTTTCCATTGGACAAAGGTTTTAAGAAGAAAATAAAACAGCGCTTCTATTAAGCTTGTATTGTCACACTAGTTTATACATGTTCAGAAAGAGAAAATGGTGGGAAAATTGCATCTAGTTGTATCATCGGCCGAGTACTTTCCATTGTCCCACTCTTTCTGTCCATGCATTGTCGCTTTAGCTTGACAATAGTTGCTTAGTGTAAACGCTGCTTTACTGTGAACCTTTTCATAGCATGAAAGTTGTCCGGTGAGTGCAAGTTGAAAGAAATCCTAGAAGCTCAGTAATGGATAAAGACGTTTTATTCTACGAGAAAACACGAAGAACAAGAACAAAACACAGCTAAGGTGTACTCAAAGAACAAAATTTATAAAAACTAACAGCACACAAGCAGACAACAAATTACTTATTTAAAAATACGGCTTAATTAACATCGTTCGATATAATCCGCTCGGGTGCAATAAACATTCGAAAGAAAGAATCGATTCAATCTCCTTCAGCCTTTTAAGTTTATATAGATTTTTCGACAAGGCGTGACGTCACATGGAATTTTCCAGAAGAATCTCCTGGTCTTGTTTTCTAATAGAGATAGAGCCATAAATCTTGCATTTTTCAGTATCTTCATTTTTGTCGCTCAATATTCGCGAAAGCCGGGGATTCATTTAATCATCCATTAGATATCCATCAAGAATATCAGTTATCCATTAAATATCCGATAAGCTCAGCATCCATTGAAAGAATTAAGAATATCTATTTCAAAAGATATAACTAACTTGCAGGTAAGTGGCAGTACAGATTCGTTACAATATTTTACTAATATTTTAGAAATCATTTTATGGGAACTTGATACCTATATTCTTCTCCGGCTTGATGTTACTATTTGTTTTTGATTTTAAATCCATGTAATTTTTAATCCATGTCATTAACCATAATAAATTGTGCATTAATATTTTTATATTTTTTAAAGATAAAAAAAATAATCAAACACGCATTTAGTTTACATTCTGTAAACTCATCAGGACTTCTTATTTTCTTCACAATAAAAGCAGTTAATTAATGTTGATGTTACAGCGTGTAGAATAAAATTAATTTAGTGGCAAAAAAAAAACACCCATAAATGTTCTCTTACACACATTCCTAAAATCTGATTTCTTATTTTTCTTTCGTTATGTACCGATAAAAGTTCTAATTAAAATTTAAAAATTTACTTTTAAAATACTATTGTTTGTAGTATAATATATCTATAAAAATACTATTTTCCGTTCTACTCTAGATTAAAGACGTTTATAACGGTAATTATCATTTTAATAAATTCCTGAATTGCATTACCACAAACCATCACGAGCCGTAGTGTCCAGGATCATCTGCATGATCGAGTCATCGCGATATTAAAGAAAACGGGCACTGTAATGAATGCAAAATACCTTCTTAACTATGCGGCCCCATTAAGTCTCTTAAAAGGATGAATGCATGAGCTGCATCGCACCGTGAGTTATTTTCTACCCATGATAGGAATAGAGACACTCTATTCCACACTATTATTATATCCACCAATATTATACCCTCATTATACCCACTGCTATTTACATTGCAACTTCCCATCCCCATATCTAAGGTGTGAAATAAATTTCTGAGTTGCATTTTATTACTAACATAGATTTTGTAATTTTTTTAATTACAGCTTTTTTAATTCGTATTTTTGAATTTGTACACAAAATTCTATACTGAAAAAGCAGCTATTTTGCGATATGGATTGAACGCACCAAAGAATATACGATTTGTGCAATGTCTTAGTTTTAATTATACAATTAGAGTCATGCAAATGGAAAATGCTGGTGAAATTTTCGTTTAATATGAAATGAAATAAATTCTTCTTCGGGTTTGGATTCTTCTGCTTATTTAAACCTTTTTTACGAAACAGTGAGTTGAACTTTTTTTTATTTTTCTCAAAGATCAAAGGAAGTTTTCCAAAATTTGACTTGAAACTATAAAACTTTTATCAGAGTAACATAAGAGTAATACTGGACTCAAAAATGAGTCGTATAAATGAGTCTTACAATAAATAGAAATAACTTTTGCGCTCAAAAATTTTGAATTAATTAAGAATTTTTCAGAAACTCTTATAATTGTGATGTGCAAAGGAATGTTGAAATCCTTTTAATGCTTTAATTATCGGTACTTATTACATAAATGTCCAATAATTGGTTGACAGTTGTAAGTCATAATTTTCCAACACTTATTTTATTATTACCCTAAAAATAGCTGAAATAAACAAACTAATGATAAAATAAATAATTAAAAGTGAAATTTAATGCTTTCTGTCCCATTCCTTTCTTTAACCAATTCATGTAGTAACTAACACGATGAATTAATTCTTTTATCGGAATAATGATTGCTTATTGAAATTTCAAGAATTCTCTTGAAGAAATCTAAAGGTTTTCTAAAAATGCACGGAAGTTATCGAAAGTGATCAAACTACTTACTCAACACAATGTTATTTATATTGAGTGTTACTTATTTTACTAAACCACCAAATCTAGCCCATTCTATCTCTGTGAATTTTCATAATTATTACATGTTTTGCAAATAAAATGGTATGAAGATAATATCAAAAACTAAAAAAAGAATCTTACTGAATGCGTAACTTTTTTTCATTATTAATATACGATGAAACAGTTTTTTCACCTAAAATTTTAAAAAATTAAGAGATGTTACTGGTAAAGAGTAAATAGCCACCAATGCGAGATTCGTAAAAACTTAAAATTATGCTGTTGATAAATTAGGAATATATATATATGTATAACATGGCTAGAAAGTTATAAATTTAATGGAAAATTAACTGGTAATTTTCTTATATATTTGTTTAACTTTGTGTGAGAATTGGAAGGATGTTAAAGCATTTTTTTGTTTAGAGAGAAAAAAACTAATAACCATAGTTAATAAAGAGGAATTTTATTCATGTAATGAAGTCAAGATTTAACTACACAATTATGTACTACACAGATAATTCAATCTGAGCATTTAAAACTGTTCAACTATCACCATCCACTCACCATCAATTTCGAACATTCCAGATGGAGACATCGATTTCTGAAACCTGCAAGTCACTTCAAAGGTGCTTCGATGCATTAGAAAATACAGTTCGGACAGCAGACTGGAAAGAAAAGATGACCAAAGAATTCTATATTTCTGCAAGTTTCGTTGCCTAATAATGGACAGACTGTCGATACTCATGGAAAATAAAACAGTATGCCAAAGTCTGGTAAGTTTAGCCACGTAAGAAAGCTCTGTTTTGACTGTAGGCAAGTTCTTTTTTTAAAAAAAATGCAATTTTTTATGCTTCTGGGAACGGTGAATGTCTGTTAAAATAAGCAGTTAACGGCAGTTTTTCATTTATTTATTTATTTTATTTAAACCTATAGTTAACCTAAAGATGTAAAACTAAAATGAGTCTAAGGGGGAGAATACTCTTTCATAGAAAAAAAAGTGCTCTACTAATGTATCTTTTTTCTATCGCTCCCATCATCCTGCTGACTATATTAGAGTCATAGGCACGTGCACATATGTGCCCATGACTCTAATAGAGTCAGCAGGATTATGAATCACTAAAGGCCAAATACATTACATTTCTCTTTGTTTAATTCCCTTCTTACCGTACGCACCACTAACGTTTTCTGTTATGAATATAAACTAAGAACATACTAGCACTAAATATTGGTGGAAATTTCAAAAAAGACAAACTCTAGTTTTTTTTCAATATCTGAAACCTAGATATTGTAAAAAAAAAAAAAAAAAACACGTTGCGATAATCCGAAATCCAAAATCTTAACCACAAAAACGAGCTCACTTCTCTGTGCCTGAGCGTACGGGGAAAATGGGGATCGGACAGAAGAAAAATGAATGGTCTTTATTATGTGTATCTCTTACCCCCTCCACTCACGAATGGGTTACACCCTGACATTGGTATGGATACAGCTCAGTTTCACACCATTACAATACTCACCGAAGGAGTGAGAACTTGCTTAGTTTACAGGGACTTCTCATCTCCATATCTGGGTGAATATTATATATATTATTATATTTGAAGATTAATCGCTAGGATGTAGTTAGTATATACTAGAACACCGAATATGTATTTTGAACGCCATTTTTCAGACTGATTGAACCAAAATTGGCAGCAGACCTGCAAATGTAATCATAAAATAACATGCCAAATTTCATAAATTCAAGCCACTTCATTTTTAAATTATCAGGTTTATATGTTTGTGAAAGTGCAGATCTAGAGACGGTCAACAACTTGACTGGTTTAGTTCCAAATTTTACACATATCTCACTTTAGATGCTAAGTCTGCGTACCAAATTTTATCCTTTTAACTCTTTTCATTTTTATACTTATCGTGTACAACTTATATTCGGACAGACAAACAGGCAGAGTTCCTCTGAATGGATTTCGAACAAAATTTGATAGAAATCTACGAATTTAGAGCTAGTACATACCAAATTTCATCTTTTAATTCAAAGCGTTTTTCACTTACTCTGTTTACAGACAGACAAGCAGATATAATTCCAAAATGTATTTTTCGGACACATGGAGGACTGAAATGTGGAGATTTGATAAAATCTCCTGTTTGAACTTTTAGGCGATTACAATACTTTGTATACTCCGTATACGAGAAAGTAATGCATATCTCTTTGTTATTGTAAAGGAAATGGCGAAAATTTGATTTAAAAGATCCAAAGAACTCTCGGTAAAAAAATTATATTTTTTGCTCTTATCCATACAATTAAAAATTAAAAATAATGAGGTATTCTATGATAGATCTCCTTGCTCTGACTATAGATCATATGAAACATACGATCTGCCGCCGCTAAATAGTCCCATATAACACGAGAAGCGTAAGTGACACTTGGAGGAGCCTCGAACCGGCAACCGATTCTATACCACAAAGATCTCCAGTTGCAGCATGGTGGCGTGGAAGTCTCCAGTCTGTATATATTTATAAATGCATACATGCACACAACCTCCACCCGTGGATAGACTCCTCTCGATCTATCCTCCCTCTGCAGACCGCATCTCCTCCGGCCTATATATATTCATATTTCAGTTTTTTAAACGTAATTACGGAACATATTAATGTAATGAGAAGAAACAAAGGAATGTAAAAATTAGTACCTCATATTACCAAATTAATATTTTATTGCAAATTATAAGAAATAAGCGGTAACTCTTGTCTTACATTTTCATCAAGTAATATAATCCCACCCAGCCAAGGAAACAATCTAACTTCCGAATCCGAAAATTTAAAATTTTCAGAAGAAATGAGTTGCTTGTGTTGTAAATTTTGATATTGTTCTGTTACAAAATCATATTAAAACATTTTAATCATATTAAGTGAATCTGTATAGGAGTCCAAATATAGAATTGCATCTTCAAATCAATAAATTGAAATAAATTGTATTCAGCTTCATCATATAAAGTTAACTGAGAAAACAACTTGATCAAGGCTTATTTTCGATTCATACTCGGAAATGTAAGAATCTATCTCTATTTTCTCTTATTTCGCTTTGGTTTCAGGTATTTTCATCTTCATTAAATAGTATCTATTTAAATTCATTATTTTCTTTAATATTACATAAATATTGAATATATGTTGATAAATCTTGAAAACCAGTTAGAAATAATTTCTCAACTGTAAAAAGGTTAATTGAATTTTGAACAAAAACATTTCCTTTTTTCACTTATTTATTATTTTTTTCCAAACTGAGAAGTTAAAAAAAAAAAAACTGCCGCAATTAAAATTAGCATAGATACGCTTTAAGTAGAATTTGATTTTTAAAAAAAGTTAAATTGCAAATTTTACAGTTGCAACTTTTTTATGCAGCTAACTTGCAAAAAGATTGTAATTTTTCTTACCATCATACCTGAAGCATGTCTGAATTCTTACAATGATTTCACTTTTACAAAAATAAATATATTTAATTTTATTTGTTTATCGGCCATTTTTTAAAATATATAAATTTAAAAGATATATGGCTGTCATTTGTTTTTTAAAAAATACATAACATATTGCCTGGTTACGTTTCTATAGTTTCTATTTCTTTTCTTGTTTGAATACTTCTAGAATTTATCTCAACTTTTTAATGTAAATAATATATTTTATGAATCTAAATTTAATTACTATATAATTCTCATTTTTGATATAAGGATTGTAGTTAGTAAGGCTGTAGAAATTGCAAGTACATTTGAATCAATGCACCTTTTTTGTGTCGTTGCATTCATTAAAAATCTTAAATCTTTCTACGAAATAAGAGTAGATAATACTCCTTGATACATTAATAATGTATGGATATTAATGCATGTTAAGGAATATAAATTAATCTTCTTTGAAAGGAACAAAAGAAATAGAATTTGATTTTTTTTCTGAACATTTTCAGATGAATTGAAAATAAATTTTTCAGCTGGTTCATTTAATTTCGTAGAACGTTCTTTTTGAAAGAAATATGTATACGGTTTACACACGCAGTGAAGTTTAATTTTGGAATGAATAAGTGGTTATTAGTATTAGTAATAGCCGTGAAAGAATGAATACATTTTGAAATATACCTATAGCAATAATTTAGCATTGAAATGAGACGTTAATGGTGATAAAAATTTAAGTAACGAAACATTTAAACGCAGTTTGTTATTCTCTTTTGGATACGAATCATAAATGATTAAGAATGGCGTTTGCGATAAGTGATTAAGCTCTTTCGGACTACCCCTTACAAAGTATTTATGCAGTTACGCGAGTGTATGTGCAAAGAAGCAAACATTCAAAAGAAGTTTTTTGTTTAAATCTCCAGTGTTGGGGAAAGGATTGAATGACATTCCGGATTACAAGCTCTTTTTCTGTATGATTCGCATTCTTTTACAATTAATCTTTAAATATTGCTGTAACAAGCCAAATAAGGATCTGGCCGACACTTCAAACGTTTTCAAGATTTGATGACAAAAGGAGATAAAGGAAGTGTACTTTAGTCTGCGGATAAAAAAATTACCACTGTTTCGCGAAAAAACAAACTTAACACTCGATGCTTTATTTCATAACAAAAGATGGAAGGAAATACGCAAACACCAGAAAAAGATCCAGTACAATGCAATCGCAACGAAACTGAAAGTTAAAAGAGGGAGAAAAGAAAAAAAAAATGAAATGTATCCATTATATTATTTCTTGATGCTCCATTCGCTAAGAATCTTTTCTATCGAATGTGCTTTTTCTAAGCAAACCTAAGCTATTCAAGAACAAACGTCAAAACTTTGTCAATATATGCAGAGCTCTCTGCAGCAAAAGGTTTACCATTTTGCCAGAGAATTCTCGCCAAATATGGCGCAATTGATGTTGAATCCCTTCCGGCGCGGGTGGGCGCTTTCCTTTCCCCTTTTGCTAACGTGATAGCACTTCCGAAACATGCACATACTGCCTTTCATTCCCCCCTCCTTGAAGACCGACTCCCTATTTTTCCGGCAGGAAGGAATAAAAAGCAGATCACACAAGCTGACATCGGTAGCAGCTTAGTCATCAAATTGTGGAAGACATGTTTAACTTGCGCTCGGCACCACCACAATGCCTAACCACTCGTGACTCAGGCAACAGCGAACACGTTCGGGCAAACAGTGCCCTACAGTAGCAGCAGCTTCGTCAAGTGCAGCGATATGAGAGTAATAGGGGAACGGTTTGGAAGCGAAGTACTTGCTGCTGAAATTGCTTCCTGTTTCGGAGCGCTCAGCCGCTAACAATGCTTCTAAATGGCGCCGTGCCCTACAAACGGCCGCCTCGTCCCGTAATTGGAGCTTCGCAGCATCGATGTGTGATTAGATTTCATCAATCGTGTTAGCCAGCCAATCAACGAACTGGAGGAGCTGTCTGGCGTGAGACAAATTGGATTACCCGTCGTTCGCCCAACGGCACACCACAGAAATTGGATCGTTTACGGCCTCAGTGCTCCTCCTCCCTTTGACAGGGCCAAAAGGTAAACTCGTTATGGAACGCACTGCCATCTGCCGGAGACATTCCTAAACAGCAGGTGCTTGCCACGCGGACTCTGGACTAACAAGCGGTTCAAAGTTTTTCTAATTACTTACTTTGAGCATTTAGGAAAAGCTCGCTGAATCTTATCGATTATTGAAATCTGGGGAACTATGCTCCAAAGAGCGAACCAACACTAAGTTTCACTGCCACTGGGATTAATCATTTACATACCTACACACACACACATATATAACATATTTGCATGCATTTTAAATTATTTTTTAAAACATGAATAAACTTGAATTATTGGGCAGAACTAGGGCATAAAAGGATTATGCAAATTTCCTACAAGTTTCATCATCTAAGCATATAAATGTAGAAAATTAATCACATAGTTTTGCTTTCATGTCATTAAATAGCAAATCGTATTATCTAGGTAACGTATTTTTGTTGTCCAATTAGGTAAATGTTTTCTGACTGTTGTCATTTTGAATGGTTATTTACTCAGTAATCATCTTCGTTATATTTGTTGATGCTTCAGAATTATGAAATAGGTTTCCTTCCAACTTAGGGCAATGCTTCTTGATGACACATTTTTCTAAAATAAGTCTTCCCACAAGAAAGTACTATATTCTATAAACAATTACGTAATTGATTTAATTTCTGATGATCTGGCTTCTTCATTGTCAGTACCTGGTTCCGCTAAATTACCAGATTATTGCTTCCCAATCTTCAAAACTTTTTATTACAGTTTTGAAGATTGGGAAGCATTAACGGTTTCCTGCTAACAGTTATTATGGGTATATCCACAGGCAATAAATTCGACTTAGAGTCACATAATGGAAGACCCACACCAATCTAACCTACTCTGATGGATTAAGTTCCGAATCTGGGAGTTTGAAAAATATTACAGTAACATTAAATGTTGCACGTGGGATTTGACCAAGATTCAAGTTCGAGGACCATTCCAAGTGATCTCTTGTTAATTTTAAAAATGGGATGTTTTTATCCAACAAAGAAAAAAATCAGTCCAACATTTTCATGACAATCTCGTCTTACCAATTCATATATTAAAACAATAATAATTTGTAAACAAGAAATAACAATTTTCAGTTTCAGGACAGTTTCAGTCCATGAAACGTCATTATTATGTTTTCTGTGAAATGGCACCATGTATGATAATTTGAAATACACATTTATTTCTTCTATTATCAAGAGAATAATTCCAAATTGCAACAATGAAAACTATGCTGCTCTTCGAAACAATCTCTACTATAAATCAGTTGATCTCAAGTTTTGTACATCGTTGTGATTGAAGGATCAGTAATAAAATCAATTTCAAATTATTTCTTGGACGGTAGTTACATAGATACTACTTTCAAAAATTGTATTTTCAAAAAAAAAATTGTTTTTAAATGGGCCAGAATTTGTCACCATATGCAGAAAGAGTAATAAGAAATTCTTACGCAAATCATCGATATTCAATACTGTTCAGAAGTTGTTTATGTCTTCACTTTTCTTAATGCTTTGCATTTCAATGCATGTTACCTTAAAAAGCTTCGTTAAATTAATTAGATTTAGTAGTGAAGGGCCCATATTTGATCAAATATATGGTGTACTCAAATACTATACATACACAACAATATTTTATTGTAACATTAAGAGAAAATTATGAAATTTTGAGATATAATGTTAAAGCAATGCATAAAGCTAAAATCACATATTCAACAACAAGAACGTTTCCCTACGATTTTCTCGTTTATTTCCAATGTATGGCGCCTTTTGTGTTAAAAGAAGACTGCAAAAGTTTGAAACACAATATTTAAACATTGGATAGAAGGTACGTGATTGACGTGATTGACCAACAGGAGTATTCTTCCCTCAACTTTTTTAAATTTGACACAACATCACTATTTTTATGTCACATTCTAGCAAGAAAGAAGTTATATATCTAAATCATTGCATGTTTGAATTAATGCTTTTAGATACATACGAATAAACAGGTGGGAAAACAGTCTACCTTTGATGGACTTATCCAAAACTGTTCACTAATCTACAAATTTTCTACATAAATCATATAATGAAAATTATCTCTGAGTTGTTTGTCACTTACAGGAGTAAATAGACAGAGAAAGAGTTAACTGTTTGAAATATTTAGTTCTAAACTTAATAAAAATTACCAATTCTTTATCAATTTGTGCCAAATCCATATGCCAAATTTTACCCACTTAGCTCTTTTTGCTTTTATTTACCTTCTTCATATGCGAAAGGACAGATTTCATTCAAAATTTTAAAGAAATCAAAAATTTTAGAATGTAAATCACATATCAAATTTCATTCGGCTTGCTTCTTCAATTTTTGAATTATAGCATTCACAGATAGACAGGCATAATTCAAAAAATGCTTTTTCGAGTATAGGATAGTCAAAAATTTAGGAATTCACCAAATTCTCTATGTCAGATTTTTGAGGATTATGATACTCCCTAAACTTTGAAAACTCCGAGGGTCGCAATAGTTACTCAAACTAAATTCGCACGTGTGGAAGGGAGGATAAAATAAAATTTTATTTTAATATTTTAATGCTGGGACAATATTTCTCAGTCGCATCGTATATCACTTTGATTCCCATATACATTGGTCTATTTCAGCATTTGGGGTGAAGACAAAATCTTTTCACATTATTGTTCGATATTATTGACAGAAGATGCTATAGTTCTCTTTTTATTATTTTTTATTTTTTATTTTTAGGGATCTACATTGATTTCATCCTCTAATGAGCTACTAATGCTACATTGATTTTTGATTTATATACAAAAAAGTCCCTTGAATTGCAGCATTTTGCGCATACATATCGCTTGTTTTTTATATTGGGTTGTTCGGAAAGTAATTTCGGTTTTTTTTGTGGAAATGAAAGACAGTTTTCGTACAATGAACAAATACTTTATTAAATTAGGCCGTTCTGGTTCAACACCTTTTGCCATCTTTCTAGTAGTAGCATAATTCCACACTCATAAAATTTTTGGTCTTTGCTCGAGGATCGAGGTGGTTTTTGACCTCCTCATTTGAGGTGAAGGTTTTATCGTCTAAAAAATTTAGCGAACCAGTTCTGGCATTGGCGTACTGTCAACACACCATCTCCATGCACATCGGTCAATTTCTTTCTGGCGTGAACAGCATTTTTACCCTTTCTGTAGTAAAACAGTAAGATATCTCGAAAATGCTGCTTATCGCTCTCCATATTTAAAAGGGCACCAACCAAAAACTACTGCGTAGAATTAATTGGAATTTTTCACACACAAGCCATGCTATATGAGCTCTCAAAGCATATAAAAATGATACGGCTTAAATGTGAAGTTGGGTGCAAAAAAATACAATTAAATCCTCTGTCGGGAAAAAACGAAATTACTTTCCGAACAACCCAATATTTCTCTCCCTTTTTATTCATATATTTTAATATTTTGGAGCTGTACTTTTTTACTCCTGTTTACTTTTGTTTGTACTTTTTTATTTTTGTTGTTGTATATTTATCGGGATATTTTTGCTTTTCTTAAATATACATATAAATTTGTAAAAATATTTCAATCTTTTTTGACTTCTGATTTACACATTTATTTTTTCAGCTTTCCTTGAATTGCAGCTTTTTACGCATTTGTTTCGCATGTGCTTATCTTTTATTCCCTTTTCTCATATGTTATAGACTCTTTTTTTTTTCGGTTCATTTTCGGCTTTCACTCTTTTTGTTATTCGAAAATACCAATTGATTTTATATAGAGGGGGCCCTCCTGAACCCTTTGTCCCCCCTCCCCTAAATTTCGAAACGACTGCAACTATATTCATGAAAGTGTAGCAGAATGGCTAAACGTGGCAACTTAGAGCGCCTCCAAGTGAAAAACTCAGGAGTTAATGTCCTTATCCCGAAAACGGTACAAGATTTAAGAAAATGTCAAATACAAGGTTTATATAGCCTTATCGATTTAGTACATAAGACACCTTCTACATATTAATACTATAAACAGAACGTGTTAAATTCACATTTGTTTGTCCACGTTTTCTGAAATTGTGACATTACATGACATGGAAAAAAGGAGATATATTATTTTTCTGACAAAAAAGAACCCCAATATACATTTTTCTGTG
>JAPMOR010018769.1:0-25242 GCA_026543865.1 Argiope aurantia | reverse complement strand
TCGGGTTCTTTGAATTTTATTGGAAAAACATTTCCTGTGCGTAGATGGGATCGTAGATAACTCTCGTATAAAACCCCCAAAACACGTTTGGAATTTCATTTACAGACTGTGCGACCATATCACGATGTTTTTTCATTGCGTCCATTGCAATTTGCCAACAGTTACGTTGAGTTGCGGGCATAATCTTCACATCCACAGTTTATCTCAATATCTCCATTACGAAATGTGTCCTGTGAGTCTAGAACCAACCAGACAGGACTATATATTGATGGCCGTCGAGTTTTTACAAGCAGTTAGATATTTCAAGGACAAACAGCCATTGAAAGATGAAACCCATGTGATGGCTTGTGGACACGACTTGCCATCCGAAAGATATATCTCGTTTCTGGTCGAAAATACATGCCTGCAGTGTCGTCGAAGGGCAGAAAACGATTACAAATTGGCCGTCTTCAGAATTCTTAAGATGGGTTATTTCTTTTTTGAAAGACGAACAGTTGAACCTTGTTGAGATGATATCAACAAGATGTTCAGCAATAATCGTCATCCTTCTTGTACGGAAGACGAATGCCATTCTGTACTTACAGATAGCGAGGATGAAGTTGAAATACTTTATACACCACCAGAAATCATTCCACTGATCAATTTGGCTTTTGATCAGACTGTTTCAAATAGGTTTTTTTAATCTCTTTTTACCAAAAAAAGAGGTCTAAAGAAGTGGGGGAGAAAGGCTCCCTGCGCCAGCTGTGATTCTTTCTCCCCTCCCCCCTTTTTTTAGGCTTCTTTACCACCGAGGTCGGAATGCCTTTTTTTTACTCTTTTATAAGCAGTTGTGTTATCTTTCAAAATTTTGTAAAAAAAAAAAAAAAAAAAAAATACAAATTTGTCTAATCTTTGATGAGCAAAGAAATGTTAAACTTTAAATCAAAGTAGGTAGGAATACAATCTAAAAAAAAAAATGGGAGAGCCTTTTGGGCAAGTCTTTTTTCCATTTTTTTTAGATTGTATTAGAGATGCATAATCCACTATTTTTTGAATAAAAAATAATTTTGCTATTGTTATTTTTAAATATTTGTTCCAAATATCTGTTATTTCAATCATATTATTAATTAAAAATTATTACTTAATATTAAATATAAAATTTATTAATTTTAATTAATACTTAATTTACTAATTTAAGTTACGTGTAATTGAATTAATTTATCTATTTCAGCTTACTTCTTAAATTTGATTTTTTCTCAAAACTATTTATTTAATTTCTTTATTAGAGTAGACCATTTTCTGAAAAATTTGAATTAAATATATATATCATTTCTCTGAATTATTTACTTTAGTTCTATATTTTACTAATAGATGGCGCCAGCAGTAAACGGAATATATCCAAAGTCAAGTCACAAGCAATTAAAAAGGATTTGTATGGAATAGGGCATCATCAAATGCGAATAACGGAAAGTGTGAAAGTGTGAAGTTGCCACTCACGAAGTGGAGTGGCAACTTCACACTTTCCAGTGAAGTCACCGCTCCGATAAATTTCAGTGATATGCAATTCAATGATACGATAATTCCAATAACCGGTCCGTTCACTTTTCAATCCATTCACAGATTTCTCTTTTCCTGTTTTGTTCGAGAGCTTCCATTGAACAGATCGTATTGATTGTTACTTTCCAGTGAAGTCACCGCTCCGGAAAATTTCAGTGATATCGTATCGATTGTTACTTTCTATCGTGATCCAAAACCTGTAATCGAAATATCGCCAGTAAGATATCACCACCCTCTTTGAAAAATATTGATCATTGGTATTTGTGACTTTTGATATTGGTTACGTAATAACCTATCGTAAAATATTCGTCATCCTTAGATTGTATTCGCACCGACATTGGGTGGAACTTGAAAAGTCAATGTAAGCAATGTGGACGGTTATTTATAACAAACGACTGGAAGGTTTTTTTAATACAAAGAGATGTTTTGCTTAGTTTGGCAACGACGTATCGGGGATATTTTATAAATCTGAAAGTCAAACGTCTTTTGCTGGTTCGAGTAACAAAGTACCGCGGACAATGCTTCCTCGCTCGTTTAAAAAGTCTGTCGTGTCTTTTATGAAGATAATCCATAATTGTGACGGTAAAAAAAAACTTGACCCGAGTCGTAAGATTTTTTACAGCTAACGTCGAAGGTTCTTTAAAGTTTGAAGATATTTTAATATAATTTTGTGGCCAACGTTAAAGATGATATTCGTTGAAGATTTGAAGTTTTTTTTTCCCCCGCTTAAGATCTGAAGTTTTTTTCATCGAAGATTTGAAGATGATATTCATTGAAGGTTTGAAGTTTTTACCGTCAAAGATGAAGTTTAAAGATGATATTCGTTGAAGATTTGAAGTTTTTTCTGTTGCAGATTTAAAGTTTTTTCTGTTGAAGATCTTTAGTTTTTTTTTTTTTTCGTAGAAGATTTTTAGTTTTTATTTTTTCGTTGAAGATTCTAAGTTTTATTTCGTTGAAGATTTGAAAATGTTTGTAGGGAACGTGTTCGATGTCGAATGAGCTCACTCATACAAACTGAGATCTTTTATACACCTCAGTTAAGTAAAAATAAATAAATAAAGTTTTTTTCGTATTCTTATTGTTACTATTATTATTATATATTGTTTGAAAGATTTGTTTAGTTTACAACTTCTTCGTTAATAACCACATCATCATTTTCAATTTTAAAAACATTCACCAAAGACCATTTAACATTTAGAAAATTTATAAAAAGAGCCATGTGACATGGTTTACCGGAGAGATTTCCAATAAAAAAAATTCTCCAAAAATTCCAAATGAAAATTCTTCAAAGTATATAAAAAATTACAAATGAAATTTCTTCAAAGTATACAAAAAATTACAAATGAGATTTCTTCAAAATATACAAAAATTACAAAGGAAATTTCTTCAAAGTATACAAAAAATTACGAATGAAATTTCTTCAAATTATATAAAAATTACAAATGAAATTTATTCAAAATATACAAAAATTACAAAGGAAATTTCTACGAAGTATATAAAAATTAAAAATGAAATTTCTTCAAAGTATACAAAAATTACAAAGGAAATTTCTTCGAAGTATATAAAAATTACAAATGAAATTTCTTCAAAGTATACAAAAAATTACAAATGAAATTTCTTCAAAGTATATAAAAATTACAAATGAAAAAACAAATGATATTTTTTAAAGTATATAAAAATTACAAACGAAATCACAAGTAAAGTTTCTTTAAAGTATCTTACATTCTCTACAATAAAACATAAAAGCTGAAATTTTTTTTCTTTTTTTTTTTGGTTAATCGAGAGGTATAAAAGACCTCAGCTTAGATCAGAAAGCTTATTCAGCATTGAATATTCGAAGAATAAAAATCTTCAATCTTCGGCGAATAAAATCTTCAATCTTCAACGAATAAAATCTTCAATCTTCGACGAATAAAATCTTCAATCTTCGACGAATAAAATCTTCAATCTTCGACGAATAAAATCTTCAATCTTCGGCGAATAAAATCTTCAAACGAATAGTACCTTATCAAATTCGACTCCAACTTTAGTTTTCGACTTTAAATTCATCGTACACGACGACTTGTGGTTTAAAATCTATTTTTCTCCCAACGATGAAGACCGTGGCCTCGCTATTGCCTTGGGTTCCGACAATAACTTTTACACTCGACTCACCGATTTGCTTAAACTCATTTGCCTGGGCAGAAACCCATACAGATTAATAAAAAAATTTAAAACTTCGAAAACTGTACGTTGCATGAGAGACGTTAAACCTTCGACTGTACCGGTCGCCTTTCCAAACATGAAAATCATCTCTTTGGAAGATAGATGTCATAGTCTTGGCAAACGAAACGCCTGCAGGAAAACGGTTTGCCGATTACTTGAGAGGTTTTTTTCAAACAGGCCAGGTAGAACCATTACATCTGTATTCGCTAGATGAAGGCTCGATTCGACAGTGAGTTTTACTGCACTGATCCTCCAAAATCTGCAACGTTTCGAGTAGCTCTGTCTGATGGAGAACGAAGCATTCATGTTTTCGAACTGATGCAAATAGTCCGAACCAAGTTTTCGGTATTTTACGAGTGCATGAGTCCTAAGTCGCCACGAGCTTTTAAGAGATACGCGATGACCCAGAGTGAAGAAAATTTAATTATAACTGACCCGGAAGAGTTGAGGCAGCACGAGCAGAGACTTTTGATCTCCAAGAAACTGCCAGAAAATAACAACATGCACAAACAGGCAAAACTTCCGAAAAAAAAAACCCGACATGAACGAAGGAAGACAAATCCACACAACCGGCAACATGGTGCAGCAACGTATCGACGAAATTACGAGAAAATAACGTGGACACTAAGATCGAAGACGCTCGTCCTTTCAAGATTTGGTTTCCCCTAGTACCAAAAAAAAAATCAGGGGTTTGACGGTAAAAACATTTTCACACACACACACACACACACACACACACACACAAATATAGATATATAAATTAATAATAAAAATAACAATAAAAATAACTTATTTATTTATTTTTTATTAGTTAACTGAGGTGTATAAAAAGACCTCAGTTTGGATCAGAGAGCTCATTCGACATCGAACACGTTACCTACAAACATCTTAAAATCACTAGCGGATCTTTCCACTAGTGGCTCCCTATGAGATTGGATCAGTCTATTAAAACCGTAGGTGGGAAAGGGAAGGAAAATGGAGATGGCGCGCCGCGCTAGAGTTTTCCACTTATAGAGATGAGAATCAGATTTCCAAAATTTCTATTAAACACATTTGCATTTGCGGCTGATGTCGCCGTTGAATTTTAATGGTAGAGTGGAAGTCTTTTCGCTGGCTACCTGGTTGATTCGACGGTCTTTATGCGTCATGTAGGTGTGCGAATTGTCGATAGTCATCAGCAAGATCTCGCGCTGGCTGTCGTTAGCTCCATCGGTCAAGACTTGGGAAATACCAGTTTTCACCGAAAAATACATTCCGTTGTTAAATCGGAAAGTATGGGTATGGGCTACGACACGAAACATCTCCAAGTACTCTAAAGACCTCTCTAAACTTTAAAAATAGTCGCACTCACTTTAAATACTCGAGTGAGAAATGATAAAACTTCTTTCCAACAGTCCCTTTATACAAGTCGAAACAGGATGTTATTGGCATTTGAACCTTTCGATAAAACCCTTTTTTTTTTTGTAATCTTTAATATTTTTACAAAGCTACTGTATGCTTCGAGGAGATTACCAAATATTTGAATAAAACATCTCCAACTAGACAGGAAATTTAACGTGGCTATCTCTATTCATAATTGATAGAAAAGGGCATAGCATTTCCTTTAAAATACATTTCGAGCTTGTATGTAGGATATTGATAAGAAATTTGACAAGTTTATCTCTATTCCAAATTAAACAAAAATATTTCAAGCGAGAATATATTTCCACGTAGACAGTAAATTTTACGTGTTTATCTCTATTTTAAATTAAACAAAATATTTATCGGGATTACATTCAAGTAGATAGGAAATCTAACAAGGTCGAATGAAAAGGAAGCGATTAAATATATTTTGTGCAAATACACTTTGAGCTTACCGGCAGGAAACAGCTGAGTTCTTTGAAATAGGCCTTCATTTATAGATTGTTTTTTCCCCGCTCTCAAAAGTATAAAAGCTGCCTGCAAAAAGAAAGAATTTATTATTAGCTCCATTTAAACTCTAAGAGATGGACGAGTCTTTCAGCAGTCTCTTTGAATCTTTGGAGGCCTTAGACTTTGAAGGTGACGAAAGAGCCACCACACTAATGCCTATGGACGACGACGAAGAAGAGACAAGTTACAGCCCCTGATTTTATAGAAGAAATGATCTCACCGATTGGAGATACCGAAAATGAATTGGAACATCCAGAGAAAGAATCTCCCGTCTTTGAACCCAAGAGCCCATCTTTAGAGAAAGAACGTCCGTTCTATCTCGTCTTTGAACACAAGAGCCCACCTCCAGAGCCAGAGTCTTCCCACGTCTTTGAACCAAAGAGCCCACTTCCAGAGCCAGAACCTTCTCGTGTCTTTAAAATCAAGAGCCCTCCTACCAAGAAGGTACAGATACTTTCGTACCTTTCAAAGTCGACACCTACCGAGAAGGTAAAGATATATCCAAGTCTTCCAAAGTCACCCCCCTCGAGGCGAAACCTCCCCCCCCCCCCCCCCCCTCCTAAAGTTTCTTTAAAAACTGTAAAGAGCGTCGTTGCCAAACCAGAAGATGCACTCTTTCCTGCAAGAATTTTATTCTCAGATTTTATCTCAGATCTGTTGATTTGCCACCACTATCCCCGAACCTCTGTCCCTTGGATTTCTTCTTTTAGGCCACATGAAATCTCTTGTTTATCAGACACCTTTGGATACAGTGGAAGATCTCGTTGCACGGATCGTCGGGGCCACTGGATAAATCGCAAGAACACTTGGTATGTTTGAGCGCGTCCGGCGGTCCTTTAAACGTCGGTGTCTGTTGTGTAATGACCTTCGCACACATGACCACATGAAATAAACATTGAGTAATTTTTATAAAAGTTTCCCATCTTCTCCTCTCATACTACAGTCTTTCTTATATTAAAATGTCTGTGCTGTAAATGTATGCTGTATCTGTATTCCACCAAATAAATTTTCACCATCTTTTGCGACTTTATATTTATTTCTTGGAAATTCTTTTCGCCTTTTTGCCTATTATCACACCTCAGAATTTTTCGGTAGACTTTTGCAATACCTTCTGTAAACATCGATGTCGATGTTGCAGCGATGTTTTTCAGCAAACATTTTTTGCTTTCCTTGAATATTTTAAAACCTACAGACTTACAGACTTATATCAAATTAAAGAGTATAAAATTCTTCATATTTTTAAGCTTTTATTTTTCTTAAAGTTTAAATATTTTTTAAGATAAGAATTTTAAACTACTTTTTCGTTTTCAATAATTTACCACCCTCTGGTTCATCAAATCGGCATGTTACTTACATGAAAAATAGCCTTTAAGAATGTGCTTTCGCATAAAAAAAATTCACATTTGAAACACCATTTATTATTTTTTTTATTAATTTTGTATAGTTTCCAACAGTTCTCCGACTCCCTATATTTTTGCGATTTTCACCCCCTAAGCGTCGTTTGGGACCCCGTGTTGTATGGTGATTCTTTATCCTCTTGATGCCTACTATCACCCCTCTGAGTTTGTCGGTCGAATTCGGCAAACTTTTGTAAATATAATATATGAAATATTTGTCAAACAATTGTGTGTATATATATATATATTCTAAATTTTGAGCTGCAGATCAAAGAGTCTGACCTGTGGAGCTCCAACATGACGCACAAATTCATATTTATTATTAGTAGAGATGGGATATCGGGCAAGTTTCAGCTCTTTGCTCCTTAGTAAAGAAAAAGGATAGTTCTTAATGACAAGACGACAGATTAAAATCAACAATATGTATTTGCTGCATCTCGGAGCAATTCTTTTAAAATTTCAATTAATTAAAAATTAAGCTGAATTTTGGCTACAATATTTGAATATTCAAACATATTATTGCACAGAAACCTCTTTTTTAAAAATCTTTTCAAAATTAAAACAAAAACTTATTTTACAATATTTTAAAATTTAATTTAATCGTCCCTTTAATAATATCGATTTAAAATGTGTTCAATTTTTTTCTTGTGAATTTTGGCTATTTTTCGAATATAGTTTTGTTTAGTTTCCAACAATTGATGTCCTGAAGCTCAACCGCTTTCTTTGTTACATAAAATATTCTTTCCATTGTTGATAGCTGACAAAAAAATTATTCTATTTTACCCTTTATATATCAACGGAACATAAATGTACCGTTTAAATCATGCTGGCATTTTCACAATACGACTTTTTTACCTTTTCGTGTACGAAGTACAGGGAATGTATTGAAATCCTCAAAAAGTTTGAACTCGCGATTTTGACCAATTTCCAAGTATTCAATCTCCTCAATTTCATGAATTGCATTTTTTGGCGTCTCTGACTGTCTATGACCAAGATAATTCAAAATGATTTGAGGTAGACTTATGAAATTCGATATAAGGAGTTTTCATCAAATTTGTAGATTTCGTTGAAATTTTGAGCAAAATATTTTTCACAGGAAGTTTGCCTGTCCAGCTGTCCGAATGTTAGTTAACATGATAACTCTAAAACGAAGAGAGCTTGATGTATAAAATTTGGTACGGATATAACATCTAATGAGTAGATACTTATCAGATTTAGAACCAGATATTTTGAGAGGTTGACTTTCTGTTGGTCTGTTTTCGCGATATCTCGAAAACGCAATTTCTTAAATTTACCGCGTGATTTTGCGACTTCAATTAAATTTCTACGTCTAATTTTGATTTCAATCGACAGGGAAAAGCGCATATAAAACACAAATACAAAGTTCAAGTATCTACTGCTAAACGCCAGAGATTAATAGTCATATATCTCGCCAAAGTTAACTCCATACATTCAGCAAAAAATGTGAAATTCACGCCAAAGGTCAATATTTCGTAATCATTTTTCATCATTAGCATGCAAGGCATTCGTGGTCCTAGCCAAAATCCCCAATACAAAATCTTTACTAGAGAGCATGAGAAACCTTTTAGGGTGGAAACGCCTTTTGGTTTCTGACAGTATACAAAATAGTCAGAAAAATATAGTTTTAACACCAAGCAAACGATTTCACCCATAGATAAAAAGCTATTTTATATTTAGATATAATAGATACCCATAGATATAGCTATATTTAGCTATTTTAAACATTGATTTTTTCTTTTTTCCTGGATTCATTCATCAGTGAAGATTAATTAGATAATATGACTGAATAATTGGCAGTAAAATAATTTGATAAATGAAAGCTGAGTTTCTTTAGTGCTTTTTTCAATGTTATTTGTGATTTCATCCGTTTCTATTGCAGATTTTATTTGTTTGATTAAAAGCATCAAGTATGCACATGACTGAGTGTTCGCATGGTGTCTCTCTGTCTTTAAAATTTTTCGTTACCCAATCAGCTAGTTGTTTGACATTTTTGGATTTAGAATGGGTGTCCCTTGACAAATACGAAGTCCTATCCCCTCTTAGCCTATGTCTGTATAGGAGTTTTTCTGAATTTTTTTTAACTTCGTTTCAAATATTGTTTTTTTAATTGCTTCAAAGTTTGAAGTCAATAGTGATTCGACATTATTAAAACATGAGAATCACACAGGCAAATGCCCAACATTAGATCATAATATTATTTTTCCTGATGAAATAAAATATCTAATTGCATTTTTTTTTACTTTTTCGTACAAGAAGATGATATATTGTAAATGTCAAGAAATTCAAATCCAAGATTTCGACGAATCCCCACATTTTGGACTTCCCGGAGCTCGGAAAACAGAACGAACAAACAAAGAGTCTGGCAGTGTTTGGAAAAGAACAAACCAACTATCAATCAGGCAGTCAGAAAAAAAAATTGTACCTGGCAAAGATCTGTTTTGCAATCTGCATTTGGTAAAGATAATTCAAAAACGCTTTAGAAATTGCAGACAGATATAATTTGCTTTATGGTTTTTACACCAAAGTTGTAGTTTTCACTCAAAGTTTCAGCAATATCCGTTTGAAGGGAGTTTGCAAGTCCGGTTGCCAGAAAGTAACTCAACACAATAACTACAAAATGAAGAGAATTGGATGGATAAAATTCGATGCTCAAATTTTAACATCTCTCTTTCACATTTTGAGTCAACTCGAATAAAGGGTTAATTATCTGTCAACAATACGACACATTCGGTGTGACTGCAACTGTAGTTCTGTGTCAAATTTTTGTTTCAATTGGTTGGGAAAAATGCGTCTGAAATACATAAATATGATTTTCGCATGCAATTAATCAGGGATAAACTACCAAAAAATTCAAAGATCACACGATAGATTGAGTTAAAACGCTAAATTCGCATCAAAGGTAAATATTTCGTAACTATTGTACGCCATGCCATGCAAGGCGTTCTCTGGTATAACACCACTGTTAGAAAATATGTGGGAAAGTTTTGGGGAGGCTACACCCACTGGTTAAATGCTAGTTGATGGGACATTTAAATGTAATTTTATGCATACAGATAAAAACAAGTAATAAATCTTTGCTCTAACAGATGTCTTTATTCATCATCGTTTCTTGTCCAGAATCGCATCAGTCTGATAAAATTTTTCCACTTCAAAATTGAAGAGGCATAGAAATTGCTAACGTTGAGTCAAATAGCGTTGAATGAATGTTGAAATAACATGGAATCATTTTAAAAGTAGAATAGATACGGAATTTTTAAAACCGTGCATATTTAATTGTAAAATTTGAAAATACGATTATGCATTTGATTTATAAAATCTTCATATTTGCTCAGGAGTAATATTTATGCATACTATAAGTATGTAATAATGTTTGTTTTAAATATAAATATAATTTTGAAAGTTTACGCATGTATGAGGCAAAGCTGATACTTCTTCGAAGAACAAATTATACTCTGTCTCCCTAGAAACAATACTTTCATGATGGCTGAGGCCATTGCCATAATCCTTAAAGGATTGCATTGAAAGACGTGGCTCAACTATTTGTATGGCTATTTTGTAAGAGGTGCGTAGTACATCTTACAAAAATGCAAATGTAAAATAGCAAAGTGTAACATTTAACTAAATATTAGATAAACGTTTAAGTTTTGGACCTGAATACTTAACACTATTACACAAAAATCTCTTGTAATATTTTAAATGGTTGATAGATTATGTTTATTTCTTGTATATTGTTGATACATAAAATTTCTCTGAAATACATTTTTATAAAATAAGAAAACTCGTAGAAATATTTACGACTTTATAATTTTAATTTAAAAAATTAAAATTATAAAGGAAAAAAATGAGCCGTTTAAATTATTCAATTGGAAAATGATTCCCTCGAAAAATTCCCTTTCCGATGCTAGGCAAATGACGCTAAAAGTAATATTTCAGCTGTCCCGATACAAATAAAAAGTTTTGTGTTTAAAGTGAAAATATCTTTTTATTAGGTTGGCAATATAAATTTTCATCCTACTCGTAAATATTTGAAACATATTTGAAAGCAGCATAATATCTATGAAAGACATTAAATTAATTGGGTACTTGTTGAATTTTGAAAAAGTTGCAGATATTTCAAGGATAAAGCTTCGAAAGCTTTCGAAGAAAAATAAATTGTATTGACATACAAATGAAACTCAATGAAGCAAGGCAATTTCAAAATTATGAATTTTTATAAAAGAAGATTTTTTTTAATTTGAATATGATAAACGAACTAATAAGAATTCCTTTTCTTATCGAATTAAGAAGCATTTTCTTCCAAGAATATATATAGTATATATACCCAATACAGAATTCAATTGAATTCTGTATATCATGTTTACATCCTTTTTTTTACCGTTCTTTGCTGTGTTTCTAAGTTAAAATATGTCAAAAGCGGATCTTTTCATCTGTCTTTAAAATAAATGCTAAATTTCCAGAAATAGCTGATTTAGAAATCGGGCTCTATCTGTTGTGATTGTATTTCTAGCTTGTTATTTCCGATCACCCCAAGAGCATATCGAGGTTGTGAATGGGAAAATATTTGACGTGATTTGATGGTTATCAGTGATCAACGATTGGCTTGAAAATCATTTCGGCGGGGTTCTGAGGAGATGGTTGCATCTCAACCGCAATTCTTAAGTTCAGTAGACTCGCCTTAATCCAGCACTGTCACGAGTTTGACATAAATGTTGGAATATGTTATTTGATTATCAATTATTCTTTAATGTTAAAACTTAATACCTAACTCTATAAATACAAAATCTGTGTGTTTAACGCGTTTTTACCCAAAACGTTAATTCATTCACTTCATTTCATGACGTTTATTAAAATATTAATTGATTTGAATATAGTAAATTTCTTGAAAAAAAATTAGGATTTTAATACGATATAAATATATTTAATTTCTTTAAAAAAACAGATTTTTTTTAGAGATCAGACTTTTTAAAAATGATAGAGACAAATTTAGAAAACTGAGCCAGTACATATATTTGGCATCTACTACCATTAGTAAGTCAAACTATTTAGTAAATGTAATGATGGTGTTAATTATATTTAACAGTTATTGATATATTTAGTAAATATGTTTGGGCTATACGAATTAAAAGAAAAATTGCTGAAGAAGTGACTGAAGCGTCTAAAAAGATAATTAAGGAAATCATTCCTGAAAAGCTTCGAACAGATAAAGGAACATAATTTATAAATAAACATACTTAAAAATTATTTAAAGATAATACTGTACATTGGTTTACAACTGAAAATATTGCTAGAAAAAGGCATCTAGATGTATTGCTAAAATAACTAAAAAAACTATAATAATTCATATCATGGATCTATAAAAATGACTCCTACAGAAGCGAGTAGAGAAGAGAATGAATCATTAGTTTATCCTTTTATTCAAAGAAAAGCAAAATAAAAAATCGGTGAAACTGTTAGAATGTCAAAGTAAAGAATAATAGTTATGAGAGTATATGATCCTGCATTTACTGAGTGAATATTTGCAATTTCTGAAGACCACTCATCGAATAAGAGATTTAATGGCAGAGAAATTGAAGGTAACTTTTCTTGGGGGAAAAAAGAATTCAATAAATAGAATTAAAGATAGATGGATCCGCGAATCAACTCAGATTCTCAGAATTTGGATTTAGCTATTTCTCTCATAACATTTATAATTTCTTCTTCTGTATAATCATTATTAATTTATTTTCACCCTAATGAATACCTGTAGGCTATAATTCTTCCTTGATACGATTAAATAAATTGATAGAGTTCGGGTCAATCTTCAGTTCATATACCATCTCCAAATTCGGATATTTCTCCTTTAGTCTTTTCAAATTATTACGGCAATTCATTCTTCGAGTTCTCATTGAGTAGCGAAGATTTTGCTTCCTGATTTATTTTTCTTAATTAGAGTCAATTTACTAATTATTTTAGCATTTATTGTCCTTGGGGCTATATCTTCTTTTATCCGTTTACATTTATTATTTTATCTCTTTCCTTTCATTTTGTATTTTATTTAATTTTTCAACAAATGTATCCTTATAATTTTATATTCTTTATTCTGTTTGTAAATCTAAAAGTTTGTTATTATTTTATAAACTTTATCATAGAAATAAATTGAAATCCAAACAGCTAAATAATAATTAAGTGTTTCCTAACGTATGAATCTGAAAAGATTTGGTTGTGAATTTCATCTATATTTCCTTCAATTGTAAACAGCTAGTGATGGTTCCCATCTGTGTCATCACTTTTTTTAATAAAAATCTAATAATGATTTACAGTACTGTGCAAATTAATTGGTACAAACTCCATTTTCTATAAATTTCTTCATTTCTCGGGAATTTTCTGCCTCAAACCGGTTTCAACTGCATTTTCTTACAAAAAAAAAAGAAAAAAAAAGAGTTGTTATTGACTAGTCTAAACTGGTTTGATAATGTGATCCTCACATATAGAGCATTTTACCATCAGTTGGGTTTCAGTTGCTGCAGGAGGTTGATTGTGTTAATTGGCTACTTCTAATGCATATTAAAAAATGTATATGTCACTCCCAGGAAAAAGATTAGAAATGTCTTCCTCATCAACACACTTCAATAACAGTGAGGGATATTGCTGCAGCAGCTGGAGTTGGAAAATTGAGTGTTTCAAGGATTGTTAATCATCAAATTAAGTTTGGGTCAGTTTTTCCAAAACGGAAGAGTAAATGTGCATGCAAACGCAATACAACAACTCAGACAGACAAATTTCTCGTAAAAAATAATAGAATGCCCCCTTGCAAAACAAGTAGAGATCTTCAGAGAGAATTATTAGCTACTGGTGTGAGCACTGATTAATCAACAATATGACGAAGGCTTATTGAAGCAGGGAGATGGGTAGGAAACTTGTAAAAAAAAACAGTTGTTAACACCTGCAATGAAGAGAAAACGTTTGTATTGGGCCATAAAATATCAATCTTGGACTGCACAAGATGGGAATAAGGTTGTATTCAGCGACAAAACATTTTTTTTTTGTGCAAGGGATTCAATCAACATTTGTCAGAGGAAATACTGGGAAACCCATCAGAGAACAACATCTTAATCAAAAAGTTAAGTGCCCTCAGAAGCGGATATTTTGGGGTCATTTTACAACTGTAGGATCTGGTAGCTTAGCATCAGTTGAAGGGATGATGAACTCTAAAAAATACATTTCTAGAAGAAAAAATTATGCCTCTGATGCAAATGTTTGCTGGTGGTGTTACTGTCTTTCAACAAGATTTTGCTCCAAATCATCATTCCAAGGTGGTAAAGAATTTTTTTCAAGAAAAGGTATTAATAGGCCTGATTGGCCTGGTAATTCCCCAGATGTAAATCTCATCAGAAATTTCTGGAGCATTGTGAAGAAACGTGCGAGTAAACTAGACTTTTAAACTAAAAGAAATATGATTGAGAATATCATAAAAGTTTGGTTTCATTTTGATGACATCAAAAACGTATGTTATAAATTAGTGGAATCCCTGTTAAAACATGTACAGGATCACATTAAAGCTATAAGAGGACATATTTGCTACTAGACTGCTATACTATGCATATAAGTGAACCTATACTAATTAAACAACAAAGGTGAAACTTTTTGTGTTTGTCCCAAATAAATTGCACAGTACTGTAGAGCCTTTATTTCTAATCCCATTTTTAAACATCTTACCACCATTTTTGCATTGCTTACTTGCATTAAACTATCCTATATTTTTATCTATAATGAGCGTAAAATCTCCAAATAAACCATAATTGTAATTATCTTTCATTTGTTCATAGGAAACATTTTTCATATAAATTCCTATTTTCTTACATTTAATGTTAAACCACTTTTAAATACTTTGAGAATTCTCAGAATTTGGATTTAGATTTTTCTCTAACATTATTTATAAATTGTTCTTATGTATCCTCATTCGATGAATTAATTTCATTAAAATGTGCATGTATATTATCAAACTTTTATTTTATTATATTGAATAAATTTATTGAATTTGGATCATATTTCAATTTAATAAAATTTCTAGATTTGGATATCTTTTTTCTAAATTTATATACGTTTATTTCTACTTATTCTTTGAGTTGCCATAGCATAGGAATGATGTTTGCTTTTTAATTTATATTTCTTAATATTTATAAAAATATGATGTTTATTTGTATTCAGTGTTTTTGGCGATATATTTTCTTGTACTTCATTTTAATTAATATTTTCTGTAACTAATTGACTCTTACTAACTTCTAATTCTTGTATTCTATTTTTCAGATTTTTAATATTATTTTTATTAAATTCTTAGTATAAAGAAATTTGACAATTCTATTCGTTTTCGATCTAAATGCATGAGATATCCAACAATCTATTGTTACAATGAGATGTTTTATTCACATAGACTCCTTTGAAATTGTATTGGATCGATCTACTTCCATTAATATTATACATTATTTTGTACATATTCTCAGGGCTCGAATTCGAGCTATGCAAATTTTTATCTACATAGTTAAAATATCGTTTAGATTTTTCCTTTCTAATCTTATTTATAAATCTTTTTGCTTCATTTTTGCATAATTTAATTGCATTAAAATATCCATAATATTTTTATCTAACTAATGTAAAATCTCCAAACAGTCCAATCCAATAATGTCTTTAACGTGTTCGAAACAGATATTTATTACATAAGACATTTCATCGAATGCTTTGAGAATCACCACTAATCAAATAAGACTCATATTCTTAATAATTAAAACCATTCATAGAAAAAAATTCTTTTTCATATTGAAATATTCAAACCGTGAAGATATATGAAAAAAAAAAACCCGCAATAACGTTTCGTCCAGGTGGAACTTGAACTCTATAGCTTAGTGGTTGTGATTCATGTCTATAACCTGGCAGATTATCGGGTCCTATATAAAAATCATTCAAAAAACCTCCAGGTAAGAGGATTTGAAGGTCTGATACAGCTAGATGGCTGTGAAATCTAAAAATCGGAAGAATTTTGGGCTTGTTGAGAATTTTAAAAACAGAAGTTACGTTAATTAATTAATTTTCAGCGCTGGAATGTGGGCTTTCTCTGAATATAAACAGTTTTTAAGGAAATGAACACTGATTTTTTTAAAGAAGCAGAACAATGTATCACAGAAGTGAAACTTCCGAATCATCAGAGAAATTTACAATCAATGATACTTATAAAGAGAGAATGGTTAATAGATTAAAATATTTTCAAGAAATTTATTATTATTCTTTTAAGACAAAGAATTCTTAAAGGTACAATATATGATTCATCATCTCATAGATTTTTCAAAATATGTACATTATAATTATTTTGTTAAAAAAATATGTGGGGAACTTGTAAGCAATTTCTATATTTTTGCAGAAAGAATTCTAAAATTTATTATCCATCCCTTTGTGAGATCAGATTTTAAAAGATTTTGATTCTAAAATCAAATATTAAAAAATTGCTGTTAATGTGGAAAAACTTATACTCATAAAAAAGACATTAAAAAACTAATTATCACATCAACCATACATCTGAGAAAGACGGGATTATTGCAAAGCGCATAATATTCGAGATTAAGAAAAATGGTCTCGTAGATTTTGTAATAGACCAGATGAAAAAAAAATATTTCAGCATTTAAGTTTCAACATAAATTTTTAACCAAACCTCAAGATGAATGTGAAATTTGTAATGAAGTTTATTAACATTCTTATACAAAAAATAATTTAAATAATTAAAACAAATAATTAAATAATTAAACTGCATTACTTAATAAAGAAAACGATGAAGAGAAATATCTAAGACTGAAAATAAAAAGATAACAATTAGAGTTTTGTAAAAATCCTAGTTTTCAAGTACTTGAGAATCTGATCTCATTTCGTCTATCACAGATCAAGTTCAAGGAAAGCAAATTTTTAATTTGTTTTCTTTTCGATAACGAGTTATTTTTGAAAGAAAAAAAATCTAGAATACCTCGCACTAAAAGTGAGAAATGTGGAGGATATTACAAAAAGAACTTATAAAAATCGACATTTATGATGCTTAAAACACAGAAATGCAATTTTAGTGGATAGTGAAAAAGTTATAGAAGTAAATTCAGGTCTTAAGAGTAGATTGAAAATATATCGGATTATGAATACTGACGATGTCAAGGAGTTTGCTGCGTTTTTACATAAAAGAAGAAAAATTAGAAAAGATTTAATAAAATAAATTTTTGATAAAAATATTTAAAAGTGAATTCAAAATTTATTTGTGATTATGTGACAGAGAATAATAAAACTCAAGAAAATACATTTAAAACAAAAAACCGTGCTATAGTGAAGTACACATAATTTGAGGATTTTCATTATAATGCTGCTCAAACATTATTAAAAGAAGTAAATGAATTTGAAGCAAAAGGTTCTGGATGGAGTCTAGATAGAATTAAAGTATTGGAATTAGAAAAAAATAAGCATGGTCCTTTAAAAGGATGGAGTTATGCATATTTACCCGAGAAGCTTAGAAAAGCAATTGTCAGTGTAAAAAAATAATGATAATAAATGTTTCATGCGCTCTATTTTATCTGCTGTTTATCCAGTAAATAAAAGTTGTGAAAGAATCTCAAATTATAAAAAATATGAGAATGAATTACATTTCAAAGGAATTGCTTTCCCTATTTCTTTATATAAAATTTAGAAGTTTGAAAAACTTAATAATATATCTGTTAATGCGTTTAGCTATGAAAGTGAGGAAATTATATATACAGCAAAAATAAATCCTTAAAAAAATAACACGTAAACTTGCTTTATATCAAAGATTATTATTACTGGGTAAAAATAAAGTATATTAATTTTATAGATGTTTATTAGATTTTTTATTCGATCGAAAAATTAAAAGAACATGAAGAAGACTATAAACGAAATGAACCTTGTAAAATGCCTAAGGAGGCTGAATTTACAAAATTTAGGAATTATAATGGATCAAAGAGACTACTGTTTGTCATCTAAGCAAATTTTGAATGTTTATTAAAAAAATAAGCACTTGTCATCCAAATTCTGAAATGTCTTATACATTACGATATCTACAATATAATGCGATGGAACTTATCTATTATATTAGATATGATAACGAATACTTTAAACCTCCAGTTTAATATCATGGGAGTGATACGGTGGAAAAAATTGTGTCCATGTTAAAAGAAGATACTGAAAAAGTTGAGAAAATCATTGCAGGGAAAGAAGAAATATATAAAAATATTAAATCTATGATAGGTTTAAAAAATCATTTTAACAAAACTAATATGTGTGGAAAAGAAATTTCATCAGAAGATAAAAAAAGTAAAAAATTGTAATTTAACTGGTAAATATAGAGGAACAGCTTGGAGAGGTTCAATAATGATGACGGACCTTTTTAGTTTTTTAAAGATTTTATTGTTTCTCCGCTTTCGGGAGTTCCTTTCAGCTTTGCCTTTCGGCGTGCTGCTACGTCGATCATGTTACAAAGACTGATGGTTTTTTATATATACCGCTAGAGGGCGTTACAAGTGAGAGGCGGGGCAACATGCTTACGTAACACAGCTCATGAAAAAAGTAATTTGAATTTTAAAATTTACACGCACTATTATACATAATTTATCTGGATAAGACGCTCATTTGTTTATAAAAGAACTTGAATTTGATAATTCTACATCTGATGTTATTCCTAATACCAAAGAAAAATATATATCATTTAATAAAAGAGTTGGAAATATTTAAAATTAAAATAAATATATTCGATTAGATTTATTCCAAGTAGTATAAATGATTCTTCAAAAAATGAAAGAGAATTACCTGATAATTTACTAAAGAATTTGAAAATTATTCATTTGAAATAAGGTAATTAAAATTAAATATTTATTTGAAATCTGTCTTTAAAGAGACCACGAAACATTTTCCTGGATAAAAATTAGATTAGAAGATAAAAAGAAAAGGAGTTTATCTTTACGATTACATGAATTCTGAAAAAAAAAAATATTAAGAGACTGAATTGCCTCCTAAAAAGATTTCTATAATAGATTGAATGAATTTGATATATAGGATGGGAAAAAAGTCCATAAAAACTTTGAAAATTCGTAAAATCCGAAAAAATATCCAAAATAAAAAACAGTTTGCAGGTTTAGCATTAATAAGTCACGCGGTTTTTTAAAAATTAAAATAAAAAATAAAAAAACAGCCGACAGATGGCGTTGGTACGAACATTTTATTTGGAAAAATGCAATTGAGACAGTCGATTATAAATACTTACGCTATTGATCCATAACCAGTTCTCCGTCGCATGCCATGTAAGTGAACAAGGAATCAGCGAGTGTTGCACTGCATTAATTTTGTATGCAGAAAAGTGTGAAGACTGGGAAAGGACCTTTAACAGTAGAAGGCCTCATAAAGCTTGTTCAGCTATTTAAGGAAACTGAATAGCTGGATAAGCATGTAAAGTAAGGACAACCAAGTCTAATGCAGATACATTCGGAGCCCGTTGCTGCTGGAATGGAAGCATTAGCGTCAAAATCCGCTGTAGGGATTAGTAGAGCACGCGGAGCAGGAAGACGATTGTCTTACCACTTTACTCAAAACGTAACATTCTCCATTGTTGCTGTTGTTTCTAATGGCACTTGCAAGTCTACTGACTTCAGAAGTCTGTGATTTTAAACCAGGGGTGCGTATCTTGTTTTTCAGTAGCGCCACCTAGGACCAAGCGCACGACTGAGCTACACAGCTTACTACGACTTAGCTATTCTTCATGGAGTTCTTAATCAGTATCCATGCTGATAACAGTCTTGCCATGAACTTTTACCATCGGATACTGTAGAGAGAGAAGCATTTTCCGAGTTGGGTTCTCTCTAAAATTGGACAAAATCCCTCCTGAGATTTTAATATCTCTTGGACAGATGAAGCTCATTTTTCGCTCCATGGTGACGTTAGTTAACATTAGCAGACACTGCAAGTTTCCATGGCCTTCTCGGTGTCCAAATCTGTCACCAGCAGACTTTTGGCTATGGGGAAATTTAAAATACTGTGTGTGTCGATCCCGTCCATCCAATCAGCCGAGAGCTGTCATGTATACAGCCGGACATGCTGCACTTTGCTGCTGCTGGATTTGTAACAAGCCTGAAGCATATTATCACCTGTGGTGGTGGACATGCGAAACACATATTGCTATAATAAATGATTTGGTAACATCACTTTTACTATTTGCTTGTCTTTTCATTCATTTATGTACAAAACGCCACCTATTGGCTGTTTTTGAATTAATTTTTGTTTTATTATCTTAAAAAAATCCCTTGGCCTATCGATTCTAAGCCTGCAATCCGTTTTTTTTTATTTTGCTTATCTTTCCAGGTTTTATAAATGTTTAAAGTTTTTACGGACTTTTTGCCAACCCAGTATCTGAGAGAGATTATAAGTAAGCACAAAACGAGTGGAAATCGTTTAATATTAAAAATCTAAGAGAATATTCAGAATTAATTAACAATTTTATTATTATTGATATATATAAGTTTCAGAGATGTTTGTTTAAAAACATACACATTAGATCCTCTTGGTATTTTATAAATCCTGGACTGTCTTGGAATGCTATGTTATTAAAGACTAAAATTAAACTAAATTTGATACATGATATTAAATTGACTGTAATGATAGAAAAGAATATAGAAAGGTGGAATATCTCATTGTTGTAAGCGATATGCAAAATCAATTAATAAATATAAGAAAAAATATGATGAAAATAAAGAATAACTACTTCATATATTTAGATTTTAATAGTCTATATGGATGGGCTATGAACTCAATAATTAGGTGATTAGAATTTTAACAATTATTTGATAATATTTTGGTTTGTCTTATAAATTTGGAACAGTAATAAATGTCAAATATACGAAGTGGCACAGTTTGCTACATTTGTCTATCATTTTAAAAATCTGAATTTTTTCAAGAAATTAAATATGTTAAAACATATTAAAAAATCTGATTTTTAAAAATTAAGAAAATAAATGTATTCTAATAAATTATTTTTATTATAAACTTTATGAAATAAAATTGATGAAGTATATTTAAAAAATAAATTTATTTAAATATATTTCATTTCTTGATCTTTAAAAATCAGATTTTTTAAAATAATTTAGAAAGTTCGATCTAGTTCGTATACTTGATATCTACTAATAGAATCAGCAAGAGTGCTCTCTCCAAAAATTTCTCGCGTACTCCCGAAAAATTTTGTTGTCTTACCGCATGGAATCGTTGACCGTGGGCATGGCATTAATGAATAATAGTTGGTCTGATGCATTTTTACTGATTGTGTTGTGTAATTCTAGGTGATTTTTTGTGGTAGGGGGCAAATTTGACCTTCCCAGATCAGTCCCAGGTATTTAGAAATAGGTAACTAAAAAATTCTAGCTATTTACGAATTTGGTGTAAAGTTCATGTACTAAATTTCATCAGTTTACCTTTAAGTATTTTCGTGTTATCTTTGTCACACACGGGCAACCAAAATGCCAAAAATATTTTTTTGAACTGGGTGTAGGTCTAAAATGTGGAGTTTTAAGTAATTCTTGAGATATTCGCCTAATTTTTTTATTACAATACTGTTTCTATACTTCGTATAGGAGAGAGTAAAAATTATTATTTGAGAGATTTTTTAACAAAGACGAGTTTCGTATGTTTTTGTATTTACTATAGATTGCACGTGAGACTCTTTCTTATTTCCACGGCTGAAATCTTTTATTCGCTGTCATCTTATGAAGTCTATTAATTCGCTACTAACTCTGAAGAGGTTTAATAAATGACTTTTAAGACATGATAATGGGAACGAGGTGTTCACAAAGCTCTGCCGGAGAAAAGTTTGGATTAAATGCAATAAATATTGACTAATAATTTGTCACTAAAATTAATAATTTTCTTTCTCAGTAGTATAAGCAAAATCGCATAAAGAATATTATAATCATTCCTTAGAGAAATTTTAAGTGTAAGTCAGACGCTTACAGAAATAATTAGAATATGGATGGCATACACTCAATGTGTTACTGTGATATTAGCTCTTTGCAAGTCATTCTGTTTGCCAATTTCGTTAGCTTAAATCTAATAATTCAGAAATTTTCAGGCTTCTATTCTTTTCATATTCCTTTAACTTATTGCTTTGTAAAGGAAATAAAACAAAGGGTTAAAAAATCAGATTTGGGTTGTGCCTTTTCCTTTTTGTATGAATGTCATTATTTTGAAAATCCTTTTAGTCTATGTTGATTCTTAGCAAAATTAGATTCATTCAGAACTTTTTCATTGCTTTCCGCATCAGAAAGAAGAATGTAGAAGCCACAGATGCAAAATATGATTGGGACTAAAAGCTTGCCTATTCTTTGTTGATTCATCTGGGACAAGCATTGATCAACAAGTTTCACATATTTGAGAATACTTCTCTTATTAGCATGAAGTCTTTCGTACCTTTGGAGCAAGCTATTTGTCCGTAAAGCCTTGAAATCACTGCAAGATCCTTCGTTAAGTGTGATTGATAGAATATTCGCATCATGCTTTGCTCGTAAGATGCGCATGCCCCAGATGGGTTTGGAAAACAGAGAGATTTTCTAAAAAGATTCTTAGCATATATTAAAAATAACTATTAAGTAAGAGGGGTCCTTTTTTATATATCAAGTCCTTAAAATCACAGGCTTGATGGCGGGTTTCGATGGTAGGGGGTGTTAGAGAATTTTTCTTGTCTTTAAAAAAAAACTTGAATGTTCCAATATTTTAAAGTGCCTGAACTCGAGTGATTTTAGGAATGAGGTGGTTAAGGTTTCTTACGCCATTCACCCCAGCCAAATAGAAAAAATATAATCTCTAACCACCTAAACCAATCTCTATTTTTCTTCAGATAGTTTATCATGCAAGATTTCTACTCTTGTTCAAAATTAAAGTTCCAAACAAGTTTTTCACAATAATGGGAAATTTAACTGCCTAAGAGATATTTGGCTATAGTTTTGTGAATATTGAGTTAAAGTCTACGGATTCGATTGATTATAATGATGATGTGGATTTGGATTTAGTGTTTGTGGGCAATAATATGAGACCACGCAGTGCTGGATGAAAAACAGAATATTTACTATGGATTGGATCACGAAGTTTCTTGATTTCTTTCCTACTGAACATATATGGGATGATCTCGAAAGAGCCAATACTGTTATCCCCACGTCTAGAGCCTTCAAAGAGTTCAAAGTAGAACTTTTAGAAGAGTGGGATTTCTAGCCTAAAGCTTTTCTCGACAGCCTCATTAACATCAATGATTCTTAGCCCAAATATTAATTCTCTAGGAATACATTAAATCTGAAGTCCAGTATCTATAATTCAAGCAATTACATATTTAAAATGAAGCAGTTGGCATGAAATGTGATTCCTAATTTACCAGTAAAAAATTTCATGTTGACATCTGATCACAGAAATAAATATATAACTATAGCCTTCTGCAATCAATCAGATTTGGAACAAATTTGTCTAATAGAATAATTGAAGGATATAACCCATAATCTTTTGTTTCTAATTTAATTACTAATAGTTCCAGCATAAATATTATAAAAGCACGAGAAAGGAATTAAACTAAATTTATTTGTTAATAGGAGGTTACTATAGATGTCTTTAAAGACAATGGTATGGATCAGAGCAGTTGAGAAACAATTGTCAAAAACTAAAGCGAAACCGGAATATTGAAAAATATTGACGGTATTTTCATTGCAAAATAGTTAATTGTATTTGTATAAATACTATTACTACTGACATAAATCTCATATTTTTTTGATACCCCCACCCGAGTGAACAAATCATTTCTATTTAGAATCTTCTCATATCACATTTATTCCAGAAACTGTTACGCACTAAATTTCAAATATTCATAAAAAATAGTTGAGGAAGTAACTATCCCAATGAAATCCTTTAAAAATATCTTATTAGTTACAACTATGGTTAGTTTTTGTTTGCTTAACAGTTAGGAGTGTTAGCTGTCAAGTATAGTTAGTTTTGTTTTTAGGACTCTTTCCAAAAAGCGTACTCTGAAGCGACAGTCGGTCAGATATAGTTTGCTTTTTGCTTTTCAAAAAAATATGTAATTGCTGCCATATTAAGAATAACTGGGAACACAGAAAGTTACGGATGCAAGATAGCTACGAACACTTCTAAATGAAATTGTTGAGGACGTTTTAGAGAGAGAGAGGTAATCAAAACATTCATAGAACTGGATTAAAAAGGCCTATTTCGATTTTTTTTTTAAATTTCCTTTTAACTAGTCAGATATTCGGGTTCTCTGATGCATCATTTTTGTATAATATTCAAAACAAATTCAAACGTTGCAATTTTTTAATGACGTTACAACTGATGTATAAGTCATTTTGGTTTATTTAAATACTTTGAATTATGAATATTAAAAAATGGGGCATGAGACTGTTGTCACAAACCCATTGTTAACGACGAAAATGGTTCACAGAAATAGAAAGAAAACTCATTAATACAGCTGGAGAATAAAAATAGTTAAATATGTAAGGGCCACTATTCTCTAAAATCTTTTTTGTCATTATCATCAAGCATGAACAATGCTTAATAAATGGGCAAGAATGAAAATTGCTAGCAGTCTACCTAAGTAGTTAAGAACAGTGTGTAAACTGAGTGAATGTTTATCGGTGAAAAGGAACAGTTTTTAGAATTTTTTTCACTTCTGCCTCTCCTTAATAGCATGGGGATAGGAAGCGGCCGCAAAAACACATGTTAATAATCTAGAAGCTACACAGAGTAGAATAGCTCAGTAAATTCAAAAGCGGTGTGACACATCAGATGTAAACAATTCTTCAAAGAATTGAAAAAATACCCTCAATCAGTTCAGAAAACTAGCGGAACTTGTCATTCTAACAACAGATGATCACATCAAACCTGCAATATCATATATCCGCAATAGTGACGCCCAAAAAAGAAAAGGCACCCTCGATATCGGATTGTTACAAAGAGTTTAATGGTTTTGTAACAAAGAGCCAGGTATTAGAGAGCCACTGCATTGGAGAGCAATTCCCTGTGGACAAAGAATGCCATTTGGATACAACCTGACCAACACCAGTTAAATCTTAAGGGAAAACTCAAAAATAAGATAAACAATACCGTTTTTTTTTTCTCTTATCTTCAT
>JAPMOR010018760.1:0-11101 GCA_026543865.1 Argiope aurantia | reverse complement strand
ACGCACGGGGCACAATATAATCGCATTTATGTTATTTTAATTCTTCGTTTTCTAGAGACAAGGTTAAGAGTTGATACTGGTCAATGGCATAACGAGTGTAAGTGACGCAAGGGGTACAATATAATCGCATTTGTGTTATTTTAATTCTTCGTTTTGTAGAGACAAGGTTAAGAGTTGATACTGGTCACTGGCATAACGAGTGTAAGTGACGCACGGGGCACAATATAATCGCATTTGTGTTATTTTAATTCTTCGTTTTATAGAGACAAGGTTAAGAGTTGATACTGGTCAATGGCATAACGAGTGTAAGTGACGCACGGGGTACAATATAATCGCATTTATGTTATTTTAATTCTTCGTTTTGTACAGACAAGGTTAAGAGTTGATACTGGTCACTGGCATAACGAGTGTAAGTGACGCACGGGGCACAATATAATCGCATTTATGTTATTTTAATTCTTCGTTTTCTAGAGACAAGGTTAAGAGTTGATACTGGTCAATGGCATAACGAGTGTAAGTGACGCAAGGGGTACAATATAATCGCATTTGTGTTATTTTAATTCTTCGTTTTGTAGAGACAAGGTTAAGAGTTGATACTGGTCACTGGAATAACGAGTGTTAGTGACGCACGGGGTACCATATAATCGCATTTGTGTTATTTTAATTCTTCGTTTAGTAGAGACAAGGTTAAGAGTTGATACTGGTCAATGGCATAATGAGTGTAAGTGACGCACGGGGCACCATATTATCTTTCTGAATCGACTTCGTAAACTTAAAAGATGTCTAGTGCATGGTGTATTATTTTGCCTCCTTATAGTATTTAAATTTAAATAGTGATACGGATGCTCGAATGTTTTGTTTTTATACTATCTCATGAGACTGAGGCAAAAGGCAATTGTATTTCCCTTGCACTCCAGTTGCTATGTCAACTTCCCAACAATTCTCTCTTTATTTCGAATTATATATGTGTTTACTTTTTTTTTAAGTGATTATTTTACTTTTTTAATTTCTTGTTTCAGTTCGTGAGAGTTACAAAAGTTTTCTCTTCTCGTACATTCATCAATAAATTTAAGAAATATAATTTTTAAAACAAGCGCTTTTATTTATAGATTAAAAAAACTTCTTATTTTAATTCTTTGATTCTTATAATAATAAATTATATTATTACTATATTATTTCATCAAGAATATTATTCGATTTTGATATAATTTTTTTCTTTAATTCGTCACAAGATGACGTTAATCGTACATAATCAAAATTTAATTTAATGAATTTATTAAGAAATAATAAATTCTTCCTAATTTATTAAAATTATATATTACCATGAGAGTACACAAGAGTACAAAATTTCAAATCTGTAACATATTGGGAAGGACAATAAAAGGTTTTACAAAATTCCATCCTCATAAGCATGACACAAATCAAGTTCAATTTAAATGTAAAATTCAGATCTTCGATCTTAAAAATTAAATCTTCAAATGTTTAACCTTTACATGAAAATGGTAATGAGGATTCAATAACTTTTGTATAATGTTACAGCACGAGATTATTTTGAAATACCGTTTGTAGTTTTTGCTTCTAATATTCGATCTCTTTTCTCGGAATTTCTGGCATTAGTGTTGTATGATAATATCTAAATTAATGACACTTTTCCCGTTTCTATATCTGAGCTGGTTGTTGTAACTAATGTTTTGAAAAAGTTAATGATTGAAATGAACAGAGAGATATCAAAGAACATAGAATTCAATTTTTTTTTGTTCCCAAGAAACAAAATGAATTTGACGAATCGTCGTTAATAGTTATGAGTAGAATAGAAAAGGCACCAATAAAAGCTAGCACGAGACTAAAAGAAAGCATAACGAAGGAGAGCTAGTGAGATTACGTAGATTTCTTAGCAAACAATTTTCATTTGTATTCAAGCTCTGGATTCAGTATAAAACTATTTATATTTTCTCTTAACCATAAAATTCTTTCCATTAACACTTTTACCATTTTCTGCTTCAATTGTCCTTCACTATGATTGCTCAAGACTCTTTTCATATTAAAACAAAAATATTTAAGAATTTTCATATATTTAATATTTTTCATATTTTTTTGTCTTTTATAATATAGTTTCGTTCGAGAACTTATATCCGATTCCTTTTAAAGTTAAGATATTTATTTCAAATCATCTAGACTCTACAGTTTTTAAAAGTCAATAACATCATAAAAATACGAAAAGGACAATCATATTTTCATCTCTTCGGTCTGAAGGAACCATTAGTCTTTTTTGAAGAAAAGAAGAAAAAAAAATGGTTTTTTTAAAAAATCATCTTGTTAACAGATTATTAAACAAGCATCAAATATCTTCGACTTCTTTTCCAGCCTGAAGGCTCAAATTCATTCTGTTTCTTACAAACTGAATATTATTGTTCTCTTTTATCAGTGGATTCAGTTCGTTTTTAACTTGTTTATTTGCACTTATTCATAATAATCAAAAGAAAGCTGAAGTAGAAAATTTGGGAAAGAATGTTTTATGGTTAAAAAAATAAAAGAATGAAAATACAAAGAATGATTTTATTTATAATAAACTTAAAACTAACCTCAACAGTCTTCACCCGAAAGTACGATTATATAAATAAATAAACAGCATTCCATTAACTTCCAAATGTCTAAAAGAATTAGTGTGAAGTTTATGGTACGCTTGTGGCATCAGTTTTTAAATTTGCTTATTTAGCCGTGATAAAAAGTATTCGTGTATAAGAAAAGATTAAAAATAAGAATTTTTTTTAAAATTTTTAAATAAACAGCAAAAAAGTTCTTCTGGCTTTTTTAAATTTTCATCTGTAATTATTAATTTTTCTGTTTTTCAATGCCCACAAGCTAATTTGGAATCAATTATATGCCTCAGTTATTTCATGACACATTTTGGTTAAAAAACAATTCCCCCTCGAGTGAAACCATCATCAGAACTCGGGTTCTTTTCATATAAAAACGTGCATTTTATTATTCCAGAAATAGTCGAAAAAGAGAAGCATAGTTTTTAAACTTTAACTTGAAAATCAATTATGTGTTATGCTTAAAAAATAGTATATTTATTCTAGTTTCACTAGGTGATTAATACCTCTGAGAAACAACGGAGTTTATAGCTCAATTTTTGTTTTTATTAAAAATCCAGGTAAAAAAAATCATTAAAATATTTTTTGATTGTTTTAAGGATTTTATTCAAAAGATTATTTCTGTTTTTTGCTTTTTGTTTTAAGTTTTTTTATCCTTGTAATAAAGAAATAACTCTTTGGAAGTTTAAACTTTTCTCGCCATATATAACGACTAAAGAAATTAATAGTATACTAAGTAGTATTCACATATTTAGTTTAAATTTGGCTTAATACACCGAGTTCAGCTCATGAATGAATGCAAAATGAAGTTGAATGAAATGAATGAAGTTAAATCTTTATTATTGTTGCTAAAGTAACTTTTAGATGTATCCTAATCTGCAGAGCATTTCATAAAGAGGAGCTCCAACTACATTCACATGGATGTCGTGCAAGAAATTAAACAGTCGACGTCGATATTTAAATAAAGGTCTGCAGTGATTAAATAAAAAAAAATCTGCAGAATAATCTTTCGAAATTGGCACTCATTCAGCCGGTTGTGCCGAATAAACAAAAATTTTGAAAGTAAAAATTTATACCAAAACATTCAGGCCTATGTGAAAAAAAATGTAATTGTTCAATAAGCAGCAAATGTATTCCAGCAGGGATCAGACAATTAATTCATTCCCTATTGATGATGATGAGATAATTGGGCACGTGTTGAGCGAGAAGAGAAAGAATGAAGATGATGCACAAAAAAAAATCAATTGGAAAGAAACTGATCGATTCGTAAGGCTTCAGATATTTTAAAGATATGTCGAACAATAGACATTTGTGCTTTTAAACCAATTGAATGTAATAATATTAGAAATACTGCACTTCAAAATATTATCTGGAATGGCAATATTAAATCTAATCAGAAAAATATCTTTAAAATAATTTGCAAAGAAAACATACATTCTTAATCCTTGTATTGATCTTCTTAAAGAATGAAAACATTATTTCTCGTTTTTTTCATTCAACGAAAATTTCTGATATTTGCATATGCTGGTCGTTAATTGATTCCAGATTATTCTTTGAATTTCTTTTATTCCTTCCATTAAACCATTCCAGCCATTTTTTTAGAAATAAAAAATATAATGATCATTAAAAATGTTATCATTTAAAAGGCTTTATTTACTTCCACAAGATTAATACTGTCATTATGAAATTGATTGTTTTTGATTATTTTTTGATAAAACCTTTTAATAAAAAGCGAAAGTAACATGCAATAAAAAATAGATTCCAATAAATATCAGCAACTTTTATTTATAGCTTCAGCATTGACAGAAAAAATTATCTCATACATTATAAACTTCACAGCATTTTTAACAACTATATAGCAATCATTGCCCTTTTTTTATTTTTTATCTCGCAAGAAATGTTTTTGTCAACTTTTCTTGCCTCTTTTAATCTCCTTTCCAATCTTCCAAAATACCGCAGATTCAATTTGAGACAAGATTATAAGTGACTTCGATTTTTGGTGGAACATTTTCTTTGATTAACTAATTAATGGCGGATGGCTCATTCTTTTCCGAAGAGCAAGCTGTCTTTTCCCCCTTCTGAAGCTTTTATTTTATTTTGCGTCCTTTATTGATTCTCTTTCGCAGGAGGAATTTCAAAAGTCATTAATCAAAACATCTTCAGTTGTTAAGAAAAGAAGAAAGAGTATAAAAGGCAGAGATTATGTTTAAGAGCATGAAAAAGAAAATTTTCAATACATTATTACAACATGCATTTCAATTTTTTCAAGTTTTATTACTGCGATGAAAACAAGTTTTAACTCCTTTAGCCTACGTTTTGAAGATTTATTTTTCTAAAGACTTTAGAAAAAGGGTTAAAAATAAAAACTAGGTTTAATAAAGACATCCAATAAATAGATATTGTCTCCCTCTCAATTTTGTCGTAGAGATCCTTGTAAGGATGTCTCGAATAAATTCTGATAAAAAAAATATTATCGCTTATATTATATTATCTATTATCGCTGATCTAGTGATAATAAAATATTCTTAAAATTTTCAAAATTATAATTTATTACTCATGATTTAGCAAAGTTGATTTTTGATTTTAACATTTTAAAATCCTGCAAAAAAAGCATAGGAAGCTATTAGTAAGAAAAAAACTATCTTTTAACCATCTTGTATTTCCAATTCTTATCTTTGCAGCGTGTCAGGTGTCTTGACTCAAGTGAGGACACTTTTCTTGGCAACACAAGTTTATTATATTATAAGAATTAAATGATTGATCACTATTTACATATCTACAATTAAATTCCGATTTTAATCTAAACTCCTTTCTCGGAGTTCCTGCCGGAGATCCTACCAACACACTCTTACCTGTGAAACTAACGCATCCATTCCCCTCTCTTCACTTCATCTCCTTTCAGTAGTGAGGTCGAAACAGCTATAGGAATGTTAGAGGCATGACACAGCGCATCGAGTTTGCTTGAAATACAAGTTTTTTTTTTGATTTTGTTATTGTATTTTTTAAAATGTATATTAAAACTAAAAATAAATAATTATACTTCTTTCAATTTGAATCTAAATATTGCAATGTCACATTAGGTAGTCAGTAAAATAGAAGCTACAAATAGATAAAAAGAACCGAGGATTCCATGATTCGAATACAAGAAACACAATGACTTTGAGTTTGAGATTAGAGAGTGCTACAAAATTAGTTTTCATAACAAAACAGAAAACTCTTTCACAGAGAAGAATCCAGATCATTGAATAAAATAAAGAACGCGGCAAAGTCGAAGGCTGACACGGGGTCGTAGCTAAATAAATAAGTGGCCTCCCCAGTTGCTTGAAAGATCTTCCCTATTTCCTACTGAAAATATCACTAAATAAAACAGTTTACTTAGTTACTAAATATAACAGTTCATTTATTTGTTTTTAATTTCATATTAAAAACAAATAATTAAATAAAAATTAAGAAAGAAAGAAAAGTTAACTTTTCAATAACCTTTTTACATATAGTTTTATTTCTTTTAAGTAAACTTCTATAAAGGGATACAAATATATATTTATAATTATGTCGTTTAATTTTTCCCTTTTTAAAAAGACGCAAGATCACAAAATTGCTTAAAGGCATATGGAATTCCTAACAAACAATAGTGTTGACAAAAGATTCTTGTCTCTTAATCCCATCAAAATTGATTTTTTTAACTTTTACCAATTTATGGTAGCCATAAGGTTACTTTTAAATGAATATTTTCCATTATTCTTAACACAGACAGAATTTTTTTTAAATGTCTGAAACATTCCTTTTTCTAATGGGAGTTATAAAAATGTCTGTCGGTTTTTATTTGGAAGAATTAATGCGCAGATGATGGAAAGAACTTTCAAATGATCTAAAGAATTCGTCTGCAACTTTTGATGCACTGATGGAATAAGTTTTAAATTTGTTTATAGAGCTGTAGTGATAATTATTGTTGTTTAAAAAAGGAGAACTATAACTATCAAATAGTTTTAAAAAGTTCATTTTTAGTTTTTCTTCTTTTCAATTTATAACAATTCTTTGTTTTTATTCAAACTCGCAAACTGATTTTGGATTGATTTTAATTCTGATTTTGGATTGATTTGATTCTTTTATCTACGATCAATGCATCTAAGTTAAATTAAAATTTACCCACTATATCTCATCAGCTTCTAAGATTAATTTTTTTTAAATTTGTATTTATTGCTGCGGAAAGCACTGAATTAATTACCGTTTTTATGATTTCATCAAAGATAAGTTTTAAATATAAAACAATCTTATATTACATTAAAATTACTTTTTATATTTGTTTCTGAAAACTGATAAATACAGCCTGAATGAAGTGCTTTAATAAATATTAAGCTTTTAATAATCTCCTTTGAATCAGTTTGTAATTCATTAAATTCTTTTGTATTAACATAACGCTGTTTCGAAAATGTATAAAAATAAATGATTTATGTTTTTAAGCTAAGAAATAAAAATTGAAAAATAGCAATTTGCGTGTAATATAAGTAACAAAGATACGAAAACAGTTTCACAATGGATTTTCAAACACGGTTTTCTTAAATAGTAAATAATTGTTTTGCAAACATACAACCAGATTAAAGAGCACAACTTGCCATTGAACAAAACAATATTTTGAGATGCAAACAAACTTATTTTCAAACAATCCCATCAAAAGAACCTTTTTTAAAATACGACAAAATGGCTTTTTGGAACAATGTTTACTTACGCCGTTGAGATGCAGAGAATAGAATTATCTATGCCGAAATTTTATTTACAAAATGTTGCATGTGAAACCAATTCCTTTCGCGAGGACTTGAATCTCTTTGGACTTGGTACTTGTATGAAACAACAATCTTTTATCCCTCTGAAGATAAAATAAAGGTAATAATTCGAAAGAAGATTCCAGATTGGATTTGAAAAAAAGAATCCGTGATTATTCTACAACAAAAGAGCTCGAAATGGTTCGTTATTCAAATCCCTGTTCTATTCTGTTCTGTAAAAGGAACAGCTCTTTTTATTGTTGTTATTATTAATAGTATACTTTTGTTTTTACAGTATTCGAACATTTGAATCCTCCTTTCTTGAAGTGGTGAACGAAAACGGTGAATCGTCAGTATTCTCAAAGGAGAAATTGCAGTGGTATAGTTCGAAAATTTGTTAACGTTTTCTGTTCAGTAATTAAAATGCTCCGTTGGGAAAAATGCTTTCAACAAAGTACTGGAATATCGTTTACGCATTTAGTAAACGTAATTTCCATTTAGATAGCTCATAATTTTTGCAGATGTGCCTGTATCTCCTTTTTTTCCTTCCTCTGTTCTCTCATAATTTGCTTATAAAAATAAGCAATTAAAATGACCGATTGAAACTTAATTCTTTTATTAGTTCTTGAGAATGTGCTAGTTATTTAGCTGAATAAGAGCAGATTTGAAAGCATTTGGAGACGCAATTTAATCTGAGGTAATTTTCTGTAAAGGATCATAAGCATTTGTTCGGCAAGTACAGACTATATTTTCAGAGATTATTATTATTAATTTCATTTTTCCATATGAGAAGTATATTAAATGCGAATGCACATTTTTTCTTTATGATATTAGCTATAATCATAAGACAATAGTTATTTACAGTTTAATGAAAGCTTACTTTGACGCATAAAGACGTCTTCATTTTCAACCTCAAAATAGTTTATTCTTAAAAACTATCTACATTTCTATAAAAAGAGATAAATAAATGTTTCATTTAGATTTCATAGACAATATATTTTTGCAATGAATTCATTAGCCAGAAGATTGGGAAACTTTCAGTTTACAGATTTTTTCCAGCCGTACTTCAGTCGGGAACTCCGGGCAAAAGCATTGGTAATGTCTGACTTGGGAGGTTTGTGTGCAATGCCCACTTGCTTTCAATATATTTCACGCCGCTAATCGCTTCTCCGGCATTAATGTAAAACCGGATAGGTCATTTTCTCTTAAATTCTGAACTTCCGAGGCACTCGCAGCTCAATCTCACATTCCTTCTGGATGTTGGTGATTTTACAAGAGAGGAAAGAAGCTGTAAAGTTCTCCCTTTTTCCTCACATGGTAATTGGCATTCCGTTTTCATACACATAGTTAAGTGTCTACGGACTGCCAGATGTGGATCCTTTTCCCTAGTAGAGTCATTGTGTCTGGTCATTTGTTGCATCCAGGTGCGGGTACACAGATGTGTGTCTCGTTGTTTCAAATAGATCCATCATGTCTTTAACGAAAAAGAACGTTAAAACATCTAGATGCTAAACTTTTTTCCCTAATGAAGAGACTCTTCCAGTCATCAAGAAACCATCAATCATCAGCAATCGTTGGTGCCGGTGTTAGTTGTGAATTGATTATAATTAACATGTGCTCCAGAAAAGTCAGCCATAAAAATGGACCCTTAACAAACATTCCCACGATCGAGTGGAGAGCATTGAGGAAGCATTGCTGAGCAGCTATTGGGTGATAGAAAACTCAAGTTCACCAATGAGAAAATCGGAGATGGATATCAGACGGAAATAAAATGCGGTATTTTTTTGTTTATTTTCAGTCAGAGAGGAGAGCAGTGGGAGGCTTCGAATTGGAATTCGAAGAGACATCGGTGCCTGGTGAAGTTACTCCCTATTTTTTGAGAAGCTCAGTGTGATTCGTGTTTCTGGGTTAGGATCCACTCGATAAAGATCGGTGGATCTCTCGAGAAGCCCCCCCCCCCCTATATTGAGCCATTGAGGGACTATTTCGTGATTAAACTGTTATTTGATATTTGGAAATAACATTAACCTTGATGAGAACAGGTTGTTTTTTGTGCATATGTAAGGATGCAAATCAAGATATTACAAGGATCTGGATATTACAAGGATCAAGATATTACAAGGTTCTTTGTCAGCACCATATAGGGGGAGGACGTTCTTCATTCCGCGTGAATGAGCTTATCAGCCAAGAATACAAATGTATTGACACCACAAACAAATACAAATTCCACATTCGGCAAGACCGACTGAAATCTTTTTACTTTTCAAGCTCAGTTAGCTCTCCAAATTACAATCTGTTAGTCTTATTCCTCGTCTTTAGTATTCATTGCATGTTATCATTGCCTAAATGAAAACTGTAAAGTTCACTGCCTTATCCATTGTAAGTTTCATGACATCAGACTGCTCTTATCTAGTTAGACATCAAATGGGAAATTGAAAATTCTTGGTATTTGTGATTAAGTGTGTAAACAAAACTTGTTCGTGAATACTCAAATTTAATAGATCAAGTTTTTCTTATTCTCTGCTAATTAAAAAACATAGAATGGAATAGGATTTAAAATAATGTTATTCAGCAAGAAGATAACTCATGTAACCATAATTTTCACACAGACAGAAAATTTTTATTTAGCAAATTGCAAAATGTTGATAATAAAAAGAATTATTACAGTAAATTTCATTAATTGCATCATATTTATGAAGCAATGCATCTTATAAGTTAAATTATTTTGAAAGATCATGTGAAGTTCTGAAGCATTTTTATTGATTCCTATTTTATAAATTGTATTTATTGGGATTTTAAAATGGCATACTAAACTTTTGTTGACTGAGTTGTTTTGCTAAATTGACTACTACTGGTATTCGTAAATTCGTTTTTTTTTTTTTTACTATCCTGGAAAAAAAAATATTTTATTCATTTAATTCCAATGAAAATGTAGTTTATTTACCAGCTCATAATAGTTTGAAATAAAATAAGCAAGAAAAAAAATCATTTTGTGAAACGCATGCAAGAATTAATAAATCAAAACTTTTAACTTTACCTTCAAAAATAGGAAATTCCATTTCAGAGAAGCCATCCTATTGAAAACTATGAGAAAAATTCAACATAATGAAGTTCAACATCATTTTTAACCGTCGCATACTTCACTTGATAAAAGTTAAATAACTTCTTCATTTTGAGCGAGCAAAGTATGCCTAAGGGAAGAGAATAAATTTTGAGCACTGTACGTTAAAGTGTAATTAATCAATCGTCTATTTTCGAGCCCGCATGAAATATGAAGAAAGGTACAAAGCTCAAGAATGTTTAGACTACCATTAAAAATTTGATATTTAAGAATTTGATATGAAAATGCATATCTATTTTGATAACGAATTTCATGGGTTACGGAACAGCCAATTTTGCTCCAGTTCTTGGAATATGCAAATAGATACAATAATTCGGAAATAAATTTAAAGCTTGATGTACGAGGGAAATCAGGATTTTCTAAAACTCCTGGAATAAATCTATCTGTCATTATTTTTCATATGGGCATGAAAAGAGTATTCATAGTATTTCATGGTATTCAAGAGTATTTCATGTGTTTATCATACAAGATTCATCCATTGTTATGAATTCGGGGTTCTTTAATTTCTTAATCGATGAAGAAAAATCATTTAATCACCAACGAAAGCTTTTATTAAACACGAAGACAATAATACTAAGACAACAAATATACAGCCGTGGCGACAAAGGCAACACACAGCAGCC
>JAPMOR010018755.1:0-10796 GCA_026543865.1 Argiope aurantia | reverse complement strand
GTATTTCATAGCGAATGACCATTCGATATTTTTTCTTTTCTTTTTTTCTCTCAGTCCTTCTTCGGATATTAACAGGATGATAGGTGTACGGGAAGATGAAGAGGAAAGTCAGAGATTAACTACTTTTTGGCTGGAGGCTAACCACTTCGAAGAGGTTGTAAGTTCGATGAATAGGCGATTGTTGCGGACGGGTTTTGTTAAAGACAGCAGTCAGTCACAACAAATCCTACCGATATTGCTTCCTTCGATGATAGCGAGGTGGTCGGCAGTACACAAGAAGAAGGAGTACCTCTTCGAACGACTTTTCATCGAGGCATTGCTAATCGAGGCATTTGTTATTCTGGTTATGCCATATCTTCGTTCTTGAAGGTGGATAAATACTCTTTACAGGGCACATTAAACGTAACAACGACATGCAAATATTAACCATCAGGTGTTAGGTAGAAATGTGGACAGAGGATTTCGACTTCATTATTTGTCATCGATTCGAATTGGACCCTGTTTTTCTTCAAAGAAGAACATCAGCATTAATAAATTCAAATGGTAGATATAAACAAAAAAGTTCAAATGTTAAGAGCTATTGATTTATTTTTTCAAATTTAATACAACGCACAGAAGTCTATTTTTATAACCATAGCAATATAACCATTTCTTAAGCGAGGAACGCTATTCCAGGTTAGCTGTCAATCTAATCACGTTCTCTTTCCCCATTGGAGACAGTTTTCTTCTACTCTAAAATCACTAAGTTCCAGATGAAGAACAGCGAGTCTAGACATATCATTTTAGCGCCAAAAGACAATATATATATGAGCAGAATTTTAAAAAGATATATTAGACACAAAAATTGTATTTTTCATCTCATGGAATTCTGATAGGTTGATCTATCCCATTATAAATTTTTTTATAAGTTCACTGGAGGTTAGGAATTCAAAGTTAATCAGTCATGAAACAATAATAGTGGAGTGTGTTGTTTTGATTGTTGGATTGTTTGGACTTTTCTAGCACTAGAGTCATGATTTCGACTATGCTGTTATACTGTACCAAATCGGAGGTTAAATCATGTCAGTGGAAAAAACGTACACGGATACTTAATAATGTAAACAAGATTTAAACATGCGAATAAAATTTTATGGACTTTAAAAATAAATGAAGTTGAACATGAGATGTCTTATCAAGTAAAAAATGGGGTGTTAGGCTTTTGAAAATATTGCAAACACAGGGTATTGAAATTTGGGTATTTTTACAGTATATGTTAGATATACATTTGTTAGTCACGATATGAAAACAGTGATGGTGGTTCAACTGAAGATTTGAAATTTTAATTCAAAAACTACAATAAATGTTTTATTATAGATTGACTATAGTTTATAAAATTATGTTAAATTGTAAAATCCTTCAAGAATTATATTTACTTAGAAAATTTGTTTGACAAACTAAGATTCTGCATTAAAAGGACGCAGAGAAGTTTATTTAATATATAATAGAGCTATGTAACATGCAATAGATATCCATTAGGTCTTATAAATCCCACTTTGTTTCATAAGCTGCATACAAACCAACAAAAAAATAGAAAAACGTAGAGGCAAGAAAGTAAGAATGTTTACTAGCTGTAATTCAACATTTTCAATTAACAAAAAGACCTTTTTTCTTGCCATCAGCCTTCGTCGAACTTTCGACAAAACGTTTTGAAAATTGCATTCATTTTAATTTTTGCTGGTATTAACCACTTGTTTTATTTTCTTTACTATCTAATAAGATGACACCTTCTATTTTGGGAATATTTTCTTATTTTGATTCAAATGGAAATCCATTGAATACTTGACTTATCTATATATTCGAAGTAATTTTAATATAGAATTATAATCGTTATAAATAGTTTATTTTTTGCTTACAACTATTGAAATTCAATAAATCGATGCATGTATGGCATACGGGAAAAACAGTTAAGAGGTTAATGAGATTATGTAATAACAATTGAATATTTTTTTATTTTGAAAGTTAATTATTATGATCAAGTTCCTGAATATCTCGCTTTTCACCAAATAAGGATAATATTCTTTTTGAAGATTAATCTAGACATGTTCACATTTCCGATAATATTTCAATGATTAATAATTATTATTTTAATATAATACTAAAATAAAAAGATAAAATAAAGGATAAAAATAATCAAAAATGGATTCTATAGTTTCACTGAGCGTGTTAGTTGAAATTTATAAGTGTAAGTTTAATGATTTAAAAAAAAAAATGTTTTCTGTGATAAATGACATGTACTAAATCTTGCATTTACAAAAAGTTAGAATGAAACAATCGCCGAGGATAAATATATTAAAATTAAATAATTCATTGTTTTCCAATCAAGAATTCTTATGTATGATGTGTTTTGTAGTTCCTCATTGAAAACTCAGAAATATATTTTTTAACAAAAGTTTAAAAATTATTTTGATGTTATCTTATAGCATGAGGACCAGAAAGTAATTGTAAGAAAGTTTAAATTAAATGTTAGCACTTGAAATGTTTTAAGAATTAATAGAACTGGAGGAGTTGTTGTCAATCTGGATCTGGTTTGCCATCCAAGTCCTACAAGCGGATAAGTACAAGGTGGTTATAATTAAACTTCCCCTATAAACAGCATCATACAACGCAAACGGGTGAATGGATTGGAACGAATTTGGTATGTAGACTATACACGAGATGCGCTAACGGAATTTCGAAAAAAAAAATATTAGTTCCGAAATGTCCACCAGAGGGCGCTTTTTTCGGAAAATATTAATTTTAACACAATAAACGACTAAAACGGAATACAGAATCAATATTAATAATCCAAAACAAAAATTATGAGTAACAAAATATAAAACCGGGAAAAGCTGTCAGTTCTAGGAAACAATGTAGAGATTTGTATGTTTGCGAAGAAGAGAAAACTTTATGTAATACAGATTACGGTAAGAAATCTTTGCAGTTGTTGCCATTTTTTATGTCGATGTTTCGGGCTATAATGATGAAGGTATATTGTTGCTACGTTGAATGACTTAAAGAACCCCGTAATGCTTCTTGTGCGAAGCATCTCGACTGATCAGTTACGATCTGCTGTTCAAAATACTGTCCATCGACTTGAAATTTTGCAGATGAATGAGGGTTGCCACATGGAGCACTTTTCCCTGTGTCGTCCTGGACACGATTGACAACTGCTACTCTTGTTCAATTTCGTCCTAATCTGTTCTTGTTTCTGCAAACTGAACTGTTATTTTTTCTCAAACAACTTATACTGTTATTTTTTTCATTACCTTTACTTAATGTGGTTCGATAACAAGGTGATCAGAAACTAGTAATAAACGTTAATATTGTTTCTGTATTCCGTTTTGGTCGTTTATTGTGTTAAAATTAATGTTTTTCCTGGAGCAGCTCCCTCTGGTGGACCTTTTGAAACTTTTTTTTTTCGTAATTGGGTGAGCGCATCTCGTGTTGAGTCTATATACTAAATTTCGTTGCAATCCGTTCACCCGTTTGCGTTGTATGATGCTATTTATAAGGGAAGTTTAATTATGACCACCCTGTATTTTAAGTATCTCATTTTTAAAATCATTCGAATTCAGTAGCCTCAGAATACTGAAACGTCTGAGTTTTTCAATCAAAGGTAAGAAAATTCCGTATCCCTTCTCTATAAGCACAATGACAGTTCGTGATATTAAGGGCTGTTACAGAAAAGAGCGCCCTTAATTGGTGGCTATTAAACAAATGTTGATCGGACATCCTTTGAGAGTTCTTAGAAATCCTTCCTGTCGCCTAAGCCCACATAGACGAGCAAATGAAAAATGAATGTTACACGTCTTTTCCACCAATAACACTTAACGAAAGAGAGAGAAAACTTCGCAATTATATAAACGTCTAGGGAATCAGCGGAGTTCTGCTTAATGAACGTTTAGAGTAATTCAATATTGATAGAGTTAAATTGCAATTCAGACGCTTTGCAGAATAAGAGAAACAACGATTACAAATTGAGTTTGCTTCACATATGAATCAACTTTTGAGGTTTCTGTATAGATTCATAAGCATTATATTTTCCTCAAGGGACAAAAAAATCCATAATGTCTATAAACAAGCAGCCTCCAAGTAGCAGAAAGGAGATATAATAAAAAAAATAGAGGTGATATGTCATATACAGATTCGATTATAACAATTATAATTCTCAAAAATCTATATATGTTCATTTTTTTCCATATATAAATTTTTGCAGTCAGATAAAAGTTTTGTTCACTTTTCAAAAATGCCCCATGAATAGCAAAATGAAGTTAGTATTGTAAATCATAACTATCATGGAAGGCATTTCTAATATCCTGAAATCAATTTTAAAATTAAATCAGGCACATAAAAACAAGACACATTTATGCATAGTTTAAAATTAAGTTTCCTGAAATCGTCTGTATGCTGAAAAACTCGAGAAATACTTCAATGATATTGGCGATGTTTGTACCATTTTGTAGGGTATTTATTGGGGAAGGATTTAGCATATTAAAGTCGTATCAAAATCAAAAAAAGGAGTTTTATAATTGCGATTTTAATTATTTTTCTACTACGATTCGCGCATTTCGTAAATTGTATCTTTTTAGTGAATTGTTTTGTCTATGAACATATCATATTTTTATCTTTTCAACAGTCTAAATATTTCTGAATGTCTGGTATAAAAAATTGTTTTGTAATTATTTTTGATGATTTCTAAGTATATTTTTATATTTGTTTGATGGTGCGTAAAATGCCCAAGTTATATCGGGTGGAGGCTAGACTTGAGTTTAAAGCTAATTTTTCTTCTTGGATGTTATGCCACGGGCAACGCTGAGCGGGTACTGCTAGTTTATTATGAAGCAGTGAATTTCATATATGACCTGCCACTAAAGAATATCTTTTGTTAATGAATTACACAATTACAGTGAAGGAATTTTATCCTGTCACCAAACCCGTTGACATTTTGAACAAGCATGGGAAATTCTGAAAACCAGCAAGAGTGGTCTTCCCAAAACTTTCTCGCAAGCACTCTGATAAAGGTGTTATTCTCGAGAAGGCCTTGCATAGCATAGTTATTTGGCGATAAAATCCTGATATGTGCTTAATATATAAACCGAAAATCAAATTTGTATTTCAGACGCATTTCATTGAACTGATTGAAGCAAAAATTTGATATAAATCTACATTTGTAGTTCAAAATCACATATCAAATTTTTATATATTTAAGTCATTTCGTCTTTGAGTTATCGCGTTTTCATGTTTCTAAAAGTACAGATCTAGAGATGACTGATATCTTATTAGATTTTGCTCAAAATTTGATAGGTGTCTAGACTATAGATTTTAATTCTGTGCACTGAATCTTAACTACCTAACTCTCTACGTTTTGTAGTTATCGTGTTAAATTATATTCGGAGAGACTGTCAGACAAACTTCCTCTGAAGGGAATTTGAACAAGATTTGATAGAAATTTATAAATTTCGTATCACGGTGTATACCAAATATCATCCGTATCCACGGTGTATACCAAATATGATCCAATGTGGTTTTGAGTTGTTTTTGTCATAGACAGACATCTTCACAAAAATAAGTTTTTACTAACTCCGAGTGATCAAAAACGTGGAGATTCGTCAAGATCTTGAGTTCGAATTTTTTTAACGATTACTATACTTTCTCTACAATAAGAATACAAGAAAGGAAAAGTAATAAAATATTTTACTTTTCTGTTGCTTCTCTGTCTTTTTTAATTGTTTTATCTTCTTTCTAGCCTCTGATTGGCTACTTCGTTTATGAATCCTAACGATATCTTTCGAACACTAATTTTTTATTGTTATTGAGAAGACTAATCACTTTACTTGGAGTTTCTCTAGAATATAGAGCAGTAAACACCAAACTTGGCTATTGCGCTGATATATGTGTGAGTCTGTGAAATGATATCTCTTTATATAATTTGACTTAATTAATTTTCAAATTTTTACCTTCATTTAATCTATATTAGCTTCATTCTGAAATGTTCTCTTATTTCTTAATCCAATTCCACTTTTTATTTAATTATTTTTAATACGCGCTATATAAAACTGCAAGTTTCATCATTTTCTCACGCTCCGTACGAAGGGATAAAAATTCTTAATATTTGCAACATTCTTTTAAATGCAACTATATTTCAAATTCTTATAATCTGTTATTGGATGTTGTATACTCTTCTTAATTAAAATCTTCACTCCTATAATATAATTGCTATTTAATCAATATTTCAATGCTTTCTGATAAAGTACATTCCTATTCTTGCCGTTCGCCGATGTATATGAAAATTGCTTTTGATTTGATGTTTCCGTTTTAGAATTTGCAACAATGGCTAGGAGAGAAACTGGAATGTTTTAAGTTGATACCAGCAATTCTAAGAGATTGTCCTTGACTTTATTTACGGTTACCGCGAAAGCCAGGCGAAATGGAAACTAAAGGCGTTTAAAGTCGAGAAACATAACACTTGAGAAAAGAGGAATGTGCGAAATGAAACACTCCTTCCTTTTAATATTACATTTAAGGAGAGTTGCTTGAGGTACTTTGAATATAAACCTGCTGATGCAATTCATAATTTAGATGAGTTTAAATTCCTGAACAGAATGACAAAGGCAGAAAATTTAAGATTTTATTTATGTGGTGTCATTCCAAGTGGATTAAAAGAACTCCAAAATTTTGTAATAAAGTAAACAGTTTTTCTTTTTATTCATCGTAATATCAACGTATTCATATGTAGTTGAATTTCATAGTAATTCGTTAAGGTTAATTTTAATTATTTTATTAATATTTTCATACCTTGCAGATAAAATCGCGCATTCAAAATGACAATGTTGGTAATTATATTTGTTTGAAACATTTGGAAAGACATTTCATATTTATTCTTTCAAAAAGGTTTCAGAAGAAGCTTTCAGAAGAAAATATTACAATAAATGCGTTCTCGTATTTTACTCACTAAGCATTTGTATGGATTACCAAAATTCGAAAGCTTTAAGGCATTTATGTAATTCTACTTGTTTTTCTTTCAAATAAGGGTAGAATTTTACAAAAGTTATTTAATAGCAGGACAACAATTTCCGCTTCCAACGCCCACAATTTCTTAGTGATTCTTTGCATATTTCAATCAAGAAATTTAAAATAACTTTTACTTAAGTTTAGTAATCAAATTATAAATCCGTAAGTCTATTTAGTCATACCAAGCCGGCGTACTGGCGTAGGGGTAGCGCGTCTTCTCCGTGATCTGGGCGTCCCGGTTTGGGCATGGTTGTTCTTCCTGTTCTATCTATGAGATGTGTGAATGTGCCCTCCTGTAAAAAGGGGTTGTGCAAGCTAATGAGTGATGTGTGAGTAGTCAAGTCGCACGCTTTGCCCAAGGTGGCTCTATGATAAAAACTAGAGGCGCTCCCCCTTCGGCTTAAATCGACTGTCTTTGAACAGCGAGCTTGTCCTTGGCAAGTGCCATAAGAAATAACAACAGTTATACCAATCATTTTATACGAGATTGTTTATAATACATACAAGAGTCTTTGTTTGAATTATATTGGTGTACAAAATTAAAATCGCAAATGTAATAGTCATGATAACTGGAAATATATTGATATTATTACTACAAAATCTAGTACATTGAGATATTATTATGAAAAAAAGCATGAAACAATATGGAAAAAAGGAGAATTATTAGTTAAGAGAGAAATTATGGCAAAACGTTTAAATCAGAATGCTTCATCTCTAAAAGTATCCGTCTCATATGATGTGGGCCCACTGTGCACTGCTATACAAAAAGAACCCTCATACTGTTAATGAGGAAAATTTTGTCATTTAATTCCCTTTTGTAAGCTCTGCTTTTGAAGCCTTGAGAGTTCCAGGAGAATAATGATGTCATACAATGGCTCTTTGTAGACCATCCAAAACAATTGGATTCTGAACTTGAAACTTCAAAAGCCAATCATATAACAAATGACCTCTTCTTCAAGAAGCTTCTCATCAATTTGAACTAGGTGAACTCACACTATGGGTTATAAAATGACAGGGCCTTCATGTCCTAGAAAAAATCCCAATATAATTCCTTGCAACAGAAGATATGCAGAGGTGTATGTTTCCTCAACATGATATTACTTTAGACAAAGATTCGTTCTCTTGCATTGGAGAGATAGCATAAGCTCTAAGGAGACACTGTATGTCAGGAATAAACACGATGTACTGCATTGTGTGTCAAAAGTGAAGTTCTGCTAGTTGTCTGTATAATGCCTGAAAAATTAATTTTTCAGATTCAACAAGTAGATCAAGATAAAACTTTGTAGCCATTATCTACTCTTGCCATCATACACTCAATGTCAAGTCTCAATCTTGCACAGGTATCATCGTCGATGGAGGGCTTCATTCGGGTCTCCTTGTGATAGTAGTACTTGCTATATAAATTATATAAACTGTGTGGCATATTCGATACCACTAGTAAAGATAATGCTACCTCATTTTAAGACTTCAAAATCTCAATCCCGCTATTGGTTCTCTATCTCACTGAATCATCTACATGATTTTGAATCTCACTACAACTAGTCAAAGTTATGGATTTTTACATAATATTTTCACGAATCTTCAACCCAAATTCCCATATTCCTAGACAGTCGCATTTCATGTTCTCCAACAAAATTGACTCTAAACACTACTTATTCAAATCGCTATTCTAAATTATCTATCCATTATTTAAAACATATACAATGCAGATATTATCAACTTTAATGTTACTAGTTTTGATAGCGAAAAATATATTTATAAGCTTAAATTTGAACGTCAATGTAAATTCAAAGGTAATTGTAACGACGAATGTTCACCCTGACAACCATCCAAAATGTAGAAGCTACTTCCTCAAACCCAATGGCAAGAGTAAAGTGACCTTTTGACACAACTGTGGCTAAAATCAAATTAATTTTAAAAGTTTTTCCTTTACTACCTGCTTTGTTCAGGAAGGAAGGTCGTCGATTTCTTCGTGAATTCAAATCATCTTTGCTTCATAATTGCAAAAATGTTACATCTGATCCACCCTAAGTCATCCTGAATTTGGTGAATTATCTGGATACCGCAATAGAAATTTGGCGAGAACTACGGTTCAGTTCTAATGGCCATCACCGACCATGGCTCAATCCTTCTGGTAAAAGGCACATCCTGTTATTGGCGACAAGTAATTAATCATCAGACAATTATTACCGCCAGGAGAGCCAGAATCACCCCCATATTGGAAACTTCTGGTTATATCTGGAGTGCTTTGATCTGATCACTGCTTCATAAAATGTTCATCGATTTCCTGTTAATTGAGCAGTAATGTTTTTCATCGTATCTTGCAAAACATTCATACCATAGTTTGTTTCCTATAATAGATCTATTTTCGAAACATTATGTATTTTTCTGGTTAGAAACATTTTTCAAATCTGTAATAACTTCGTTAAAGAATGTGACTACGTTCATGATGAATTTTTTTTTTTTTTTTTGAAAAGTGCTACAAGATATTTATTTATTATTTTTTGGACTTTTTCAATAAAATTCGATTAATAAAAACTCATGTCAAATAAAAATCAAAACATTAATTAAAAATCAGAAATCTTTAGAAAATTGGATTTTGTTTTATAAAGAGAGGCATAAAACAAAAACAATCTAATTTAGAAATTTATAAAAATGATTTGTTAAAAATTTCGCAGAAAAATAAAATATTATTTCCTTTCTGAATAAATAAATCAAACTGTATTCCTGTTCAGTCCCAAAACCACATTTAATATAAATAACATGAAATTTTCCGCTTTTGTTTTGCATTCTGAAGTATGAAAACAATTGTAATATCTTGATAATGAAAAGATTGCTTATCCTGTAGTTCAGAAACAGCGAAAAATATTGAAAAATCATATCAAATGTGAACAAAACACTCTGCATTATAATTTAATTTTTAACCTTTTTTTTTGTAAAAAAAATAATTTAAAAAAATAATTTGAGAAACGATATATATAAAAAATAGCATTAAAATTTAATTTATAAAAACATATGTATTCTTCAAAATAATGAATATAGAAGCAAAATTCAAGCGGTTTTATAAAGAAAATTATTCGAAAATGAAGGATATAAAATAACAAATATTATTCAACATTTTAGACAAAAAATAAACTTTCAACTTATTCAACTATCTTAATTTGAAAATAGAAAGATATGACAGAATTCTATATACTACGAACTTAAATAGAGAAAAGAAATATCTAGTGACAGAATAAAAACTTTACAGAAATGACCATCAGTATATTTTTAAAAAGTATAACTTTGTAACTCATACGATGAAATGTAAAAGAATGTTATAAGAATTAAGAGTCTTTATGAAATAAAATCCCAGTCGTTGAGCTCAAGTTAAAAGAAAAAACTGTTATTCAGAATGCATATGATGTGCCAACTGGGAGCATTAAAAATTTAAATGTCGTAAAATATAAGACAAGGCAAAGTGAAGCAGTTTATATCTAGTTTTAAAGGCAGTGATAAAATGAAAATTATTATACGCGCATACTAAATGGTGCTTATTCTACGAAATATAATCTAAAATTAGAATGTCCAAAAAAGCAATTTAGCTTTAACATTCCCGAAAGCAAGTGAATTATATCTGTGATTAACAGAGAAACTAGTTTAATATTTTCAACAAAAAAGGAATGTTACAAATTGTATTTTAATTAATTTTGAAAAATGGATTAAAAATTAGAGACATAATTATTCAAAAATGGAGTTATTATCACAAACAGTTAATTTTTTTTCAA
>JAPMOR010018753.1:0-15792 GCA_026543865.1 Argiope aurantia | reverse complement strand
TTTATTTAACAGAAGGAAACGAAATACACAGAAAGTACTTTAAATTCAAATTTAAATGAATATCAAGAATGTTTAGTTGTACCAATATGTATGTATAAATATTCCACAAACTGATACTTGAAATGTGCTGACATTTGTAATTATTTTTGTTATGTAATTTTGAATACCTATAAAATTTATCAACTTTGGATTGCTTTTAGGAGTATCTTTAATTATGAACAGAAAATTAATATACGTGGCATTTAATTTTATTTAATTCTGAAAAACAAAAACAAAAAAATCTTCTTCGCAATATTTGAAAAATATTTTTTTTCCCTACAGAATCTATGGAAGTACTGAGAAATCTAAATAAAACTTTTCAGAAGAAACATTTGTTTTGTTTCTGGATATCATACTCGCCTTTTATATTTCTTGTCAAAGCTGAGGCTGTAAAGGTTCGTATTACATAATTTTGTTGGGTAAGTAAAGCCGCTAAGATTTATCAAACTAACATGATTTTCTTTTCGCAAGTATCAAATTTTTAACTTAAACTGTTGCCTTATATTTCCGAATCAATATAAATTACTACTTATTTCATACTTGTGGTGGTATGTAGATTATTATGATCTGTGCACGAAGCAACAGGACGAATGTTGTTGGAAACATTTCTTTAATAATCACATTCACACACTTAAAACAAACACAATGACAAGACATTCACGCACGCGGCTTTTCAGTTCAGCATCACATCTAATTCTAATTACAATCGCAATGCACTATGGGATGACATATGGGATAGCCTAATCAGGCATCGCCATCTAGTATGCAAAAGAGAAGATAAGAATAATGCAACTGCTACATACTCACTTTTGTACGGTTTTACTCCGTATAGAGGTGATACGGAGAGAGTAAGAATAGCATTTCCTTGGAGGCCATTGCTTATCGCGTTTCCTCATTTAACAATTCTACTAGGAAGCTGTTTTTCAAATTTTTTTTTAATAATCGTTTTATTTTGTTGTAATTCGAAATTGCCTGATGTTTCTATAAATTGGTTAGTATAAAATAAGTAAATAATATCCTTCCTATATTATCTTCTATCTTTTCTTAGTAAAATCAAATCTGACATATGCTCATAAGCGCAGAAAGTGTAGGCGTCTGAAAAGAAGACAGTATGTCGGATTTTTACTTTTTGGTAAAATCCCAAAAAGAATTTCAATAAATCATAAGTGTGTTACAACAGTAAAGATTCTTCAAAAATTGTAAATAATCAAATTCATTATAGGAATTGAAATTTTATATTATTGCATTATGGATTTAGAACAAAAGTAAGTTAAGAAAGATGCCTTCTTTTGAACAACAAACAACTATTTATATTCAACTTCAGAGCCGACACATGGGCCACATTGGCCTTGTGGTAAGGTCTTGACTTTTGGACCGTCGTTTTTCAGATTCTATATCCGCTTCCACCGAAGAACCGTCGTGGGAGCGGGTCTGGTGCCCATTAAATTCTTCGGGTTCAAACCTCCACCTACTGATGTGGTGCGGAGGTTTGGAGAATGGGTGCCAAATGAAGTCTCAACTTTGTCATCTGTCCGCAGCACAAAATTATGAAGTTCGTCCAAAAATAGCACTAGTGTTGCTTAAAACGGGACATTTATATAACTAAAATAACTCAGAACTTAAATCTAATCATAGGTTATCCATCAATGTTTTAGAATAAGCATATTTTTCATAATTTAGTGAAAATAACAATAAATACTGATTGTTTCTAAGTTAATTTGAAGGAGACATAATGACAAATGAACTGGAGATTTGAAAAACTGAGATCTGACATATAATTTCACCCTATAAAACGAGTGTAAAACAAACATTTCAAAGACAAATAAATATTGATAGCATTGATAGAAAGGTAATAAATGGTGACAAATTATTCTTTTTTATGATAAATTACTCATTTTTTTCAAATTATTCTTTAAATAATTAAATGAATGGTGACAAATTATTCATTTTTATTCTGTAGGAAGCACTGAATGGAAATAAGATGAAAGAAAAGAGTTGGATTTATAAATTCCTGAGACCTCTATTTGGTTATGGTTTAATTACGGGGTAAGTGCTTTATAAATGCCATATATTATTTTAGTTTTAGTGTCTCATTTTACTGTATCTTTTATTAGAACTACTCTTTTAGCTATAGAATTATTATTTTTTATTCAGTTATTCAAATTCCCTTATTATTTATGCTTTTATGAAATATATCATGTGTTTCTTGTCTAAGCTGTTTTTACAATATTAGCAAGGCATTTTAATAAATATAGACTGAATTTGTTTATTCTATGAATATGACTTTTTTGTTTATTTGTGAAAATAATGGCCCATATTATATTTGAAAAGCCTATTAATAATTTAACATGCAAATAAAACTAATAATCGGCAATTAACTTTTAAATAAAATATATGTTCTTAAATATGTATCACAATTTGATCGAATTTTTGTAATAAATTCAATAATAAAAAAAACTATGTAAATATTTTTTTTAATTGTTTTCTTTTCAGGTGACATGTTATATGGAAGCCACGACGCAAATTGCTAAACCGTTGTTTCCATCCTGATATTTTGAGAGGCTTCTTGCAGGTTTTTAATGAACATGCTCAAGAACTCGTTAAGGTTTTTCGAAAATCTGAAAATAATTTCACTGAAATATCTCATACGATAGCACTTTGTGCTCTGAATATAATTTGTGGTATGTAAACAAAAGCCTTTTTTTGCTTCTGCCATCTTAAAATGAATATGGTTCACATAGTAACCATATTCATATTCAGCTGGCTTCCAGGGAATACTGGCTATTCTTATCTTCATTTATCTCTCATATACAACTTAATATTTATGATTCTTATATGCATTGAATACGACAGGATTATAGCAATGTTATTTTATTAGACCGACAAGTTTTCTCACCTATTTTATATGCAAATAATACACGATGAATTGTGAATAAAGTCCCATAAACTAAAAGAAATAAAAATGTCTTTGCCCATTTTATTTAATTTTTAACTTCCCAGGTACTGTAACTATTTTGTAATTTGTCTTCAAATTTCACAGATAATTATTAGATTCATTTTCTATTAATTGCCATCAAAGGAAGAAAATGCAAGTGATCATATATATTAGGAAACAATTAAAACAATTTGAATTTCATTTAAATATTGAAATCTGTTATTAAAATTTTACAAAAATGTAAATGCGAAACTAAACAAAAAAATATCATTATTTGTTTCAAATTCGTGAACCCTATTCCTAAAGAAGAGTTCTGAAGAACGCCAAAATATGGAAATTTATAAAAAAATGGATATCAATATTTACAATTAGCAAAAAACCAATGGATTTCCAATTGTCGCATAATGATTTTGTATAGATTCAGACAGATACATAGATAGATTCTGTATTGATTTGAAGATCCAGAGTTTTTGAATGAAACATTAATTGTAATTAATTTCATTTAAGATTATTATATATTAATTGATGATAGCTATTTCCCTTACTCCAATATTTATATAGCCTCAAATTGCTTTAAAGGCTTTCTACTACTGGAATTTCATATCTTAGTCTTATATCTGTTTCCTTTTGTTTTGTCTCTGTATTTTAGTTTTTCTTTCCTATTTCTCGTACAAACTGCAAAGCAAAATACCGAGAATACTTTCATATTTATATTTTTGTATTATTATGATACTGAAAACTTACGATTGATATAAATTCAATAAAAATAAAAATAAACCTTCTAATATGATAATAATTCTAACCATTCTGCGTTTCATCTGCTTTCTCATCCAAAGGCTGAAACAGGTGAATTCCCGTTAATCAGGTAAGATGCCAGATTGTATCACGTCTTACTTGAATCTTATCAGTATTTAGTACATAAAGAGTTCAGAAATATATATCAATTATTAACTAAATCATGCTCATTAAAGAAAGGAAAAGAATAATTTCCATGTTTCAAAGTTCAACAATATTATTTTGATTTAATTCATTTTATAATTAAGGTGTGTTATTTCCTTTCATCAAAATAAATTGCAAGTACAGGATTACCAAGAAGAAGGTCTACCTTTGCCGGTGCTCAGGGATTGCGCGGCTTCCCCGTAATCTCTGCGTCCCGGGTTCGACTCCTGGTTTGAATATGGTTTTTCTCTTCTCTGTGTTCTATCTTTGAGATGTGTGAAAGAGCCCCTGTATGTCATCTTCACATGAGCTAAAAGTCAGACATCTGCCATTGGGTATTTATGGGGCTTCGCACTGAGAAGCCACTGCACACTTGGTTTAAATCACTGACAGCTCATCTGCGGGCTTGTAAAGTGCCAAAAGTAACAACAACAACAACAATTCTTCTCAATTCACAAGATTTAAAAATGCATTATGAGTGCGAAATTATGCTCAATTATGTTCACATATAGAATAGTATTGAATTTAAATGAAAAGAAATGTTGTGAATTTTGAAAATTTTGGTTATAATCATTTATGAACACAACATGTACTTTCCTACGCAACTTCGTTGCATTAGAACTTTTTTCCTTGAATCACACATAGACGGTCACTCTAAATACTATTTCACTTTTCTACAATTGTAATAATATACGTCAAATGAAAAGGAATTTTTTAGAAATGATGCCTTAATTCTTACGATATAAATCTGAAGCATGCATTATTTATCTACATAATCACCCAGGACTTCAACCCATTTTCCTCAAGGTTTCACATGTTTTTTTTTTAAATTCATTCGAAAAAAAAAAGATTTTCGTTTATCTCTGAAACCAATTTTGCAATATATAAAAGACTTCTTCATTGGATGCAAATCTTCTTCCCTTAAACCTTTCCTTAATGCTCCAAATATATAAAAATTGCTTGGAGCCAGGAATATACTGTATAGTGTGTTTTTTTAGTACTTCGAATCCCAACTCTTTTACTGTTTCAGCCATCTGTTCGAAAGAAAGTTGCCGAGCGTTATCTTGCCGGATGAGAGCTTTTTGCAGTTTTCCACGATGTTTGTATCTGATTGCAGATTTCAATTTCTGCAGGTACACTTTGAGCAAACCAAAAACAAATAACAACTCCATTTTCTCCTTGATGCAGATCGATAATTGAGCTTCCATAACAATTCTTAACTCTTTACTTTGTTGGGTGCGGTATGTGAGACTGCTGACGATGGACTTCCGGTCACCCCTATTCTATTTTTAGCTGAATCAAATGGATGGACTCTGTAGCTTCCGGTTTCGTGACTTTCAATACACGTGTACTTTATCAACCGGTTTCAGCAAATGCTTTTTAAAATAATTTAGCTAATTCTTTGAGCGACGATAGTAAGACCTCACCTCCCTTTTAGTGTTCCATTACAAAACAAGGCTTAGCAGATGAGTCTAAAACTTGCTGCTCAAAACATCATCCAACCAACTGATCCTCGTTATGATGCAGAGATCCAAAGAATTTTAAATGAGTCGGAAAGTAATCTGAGTGATGAGGATAATTGTATAGAATATTTTTTCAATAAAAGTTCGCATTGGGGTGATTCTAATATTTACGTTCGAATAAAATTAATTTTTCTAGTGAAAATGGATTAAGAAAATTTTTTAAAATTTGATATTAAACCAAGAGATATATTTACAGAATTTATATCCTGATTTTTATTACAGTACTTAACATGTATGTTCAAAATGCTCTCAAAATCAGATGATGGCGATAAAAAAAAAAAAAGGTCAATTTTACACATTGTCATTTTTTTTAAAAATTTTCATATAATTGTTGAATTTTCCCTTATATTGTTTTGTATATAGCTTTGTACACTGTAAGAATATATACGATTTAAAAAATAATAAGAAACATGTCTTTTCAAGAATATTATTTGCTATAACATTTTATTTGAGAAGAAAATGTTGGTTGGAACGCAATTACATTTTTCACTGATGAAATATTTAGAAAAAAAATTCTAAAACATATTTATATATCAAGAAAAAAATCTGTAGAATATATTGGTAGGTTTTCATAATGACAATTTCAGTAAAATATTAAATTTGAGAATAAATTCCGCACTTCCCCAGTTAAGCCCGGAATTTTCACCTCTCCAGTTAAGGGTTAAATATGTGCTGCACTCCGACAACTAATGTCGGAATAAAAGTGACACGTTTTATAAAAGTGTTGCCGATTACATTAATTCAACTTTGCACACTCGTAAAAACCATGAAAATAGAAACTACAAAATTCAATTGAAATTTTAATTTTCCTTAATAAATATAGAAGTGCTGTTAATTTAAAACTGTCTTCAGCTATAAAATTGAATATACTAAATCATATGTAAAATATACATCTTGTACATCGATCCTGCAGAAATTTCCATTTTTGTCATTACGTATGTCATGAGAAATAGAAACATGTCGTATTTTGTGACTTTTTTACACCGACATGATCATTCACTGCATTCGAGCACTAAATCTTATTAGAATACATCATATGATTAAAATGTAACTAACATATTTGACATTATAAGAGGCTTAAAGTTATTTCCCTTGGCTGACAATTATTCCCTAATTATTCTTTTTGAAAACCCATTAACTATTTCTTTTATGAGTAATTTTTTTATAATGGGGAAAACAACATGTACTTCTTATGAGTTACTTTTATATGATGAAAAAATTCTATTTTTATGTAATATCTTTTTTTTTAATTTTAGAAACTGCTTTCGATGTAAAGCTTAATACTCTTTGGAAATAAGGAATCTCCATATGCGAATACAGTTCGAAGGTAAGTGAGAAATATTGAAAATTTTGTTCGATGATAGCACAATTTATATCCAATACTGATTGTTCTAAGAACTACTTTTATTTCATCTATTATATTATCTCTGCTGAGCATGGTGCCCTGTTGGTAAATTCTCGGCTGTGGAGTCGGTGGGTTTCAGGTTCGAGTCGGGGTTCCCAACGAAGAATAATCTTGTGAGCGGGTGTGTTGCACGCAAAATCCCTAGAGTACAAATATCCTCCCACTTCTGCCGATTGGAGAAACTGGCGAGCTTAACTCTTTAAATCGTCATTTGACCGAGATTCAAAATTAATTGGCTCTGCTTTTGCGTTGAAACGGTATGTTAATATAACTGAAACAAAAACAGCTATCTTCTCTACATGAAAAAGCCTTTAATTTTCAGGTAGGTAGAATTTATCTATGGTACAGCTCATTCATTTAAAGTGAAACTTATTTGTTAAGGCCTCTTTAATTTCCTGAATAAACAAATATTCAGCAAAAATAGTTCTAAATTTGAAGGGGTTAGTGTAAAAGATAAGCAATTTTAATTCTTCAAATTTTTCGATGATTATTTAAAATTTAAAAAATATATATATATATAACTTCAAAGTTGCGACAAAATATCAGTTTTGATGGATTTCTTCAGTATTTAATTATATTGCAAAAGTATGTTAAGTTAAAAAATATATATATCTTCAGATTATTTGATATTGTTGAACATTAGGTAGCAACACCTTTCTTTTATAGAATGTCGATTCCATCTATTTATAGATATTTCTCTATCTCACAAATAAAGCTTTTTTTTGGGATTTGGGATGAGAAAGCTACCTTTTCCAATCTCTTGTTTTCTTTCAATAAACACTACTATACATCTGTTATTTTGTCTGGTATTTATTCATTGCAAAACCACGCATTATTTCGCTATATACATTTAAGTGTATATACCATAGCATATTTATATCTCGCAACTTTTTTATGTCATGCATTATCTCTTCAGATTAATAAACATTAACTATTAAAAAATTAATAAAATTAAAGAAGATCAATATCAATGTTCTTCAAGATTTCTCGGAATGCAATCACCTCCTTTTTGAAGAACCTTCAATTTCAAGCAAGAATATAAACACATTTTTTCTATATGAAGTAGTAGGATATAGTTTCATAAGAATAAACATACAAGACACACATACACATACATTTACATATATATGTTTGTGTTTAGTTTAAAGATATAATATATGTGTAAGATCCATAAAGCCTCTTAAATTGTTCATTTATTCAATTTTTCTAATAATTATTTTAATTTCATTTAGAAATATGTCGATTTTAATTGCTAGGTTAAAATGTTTTTTTCTTATAAATATCTTTATATGTAATTTAATTAGTAATATTTTTTAATAAATAGTTTTTCGAGATTTAAAAACTTGGGAGAAAATTTTTTATACAATATACGCATCTCAACTTTGCTGAATTTGCTCTTTAAATTAAATATTAAAAATTATCCCAATTTGTATGTGGTAATCTTTTATTTTAATAAAAAGATAAAAAAAATAGATAAGTTTTGCAATTATTTAATATAAATTTATCAAGAAAATCATAAAATGTGTATTAATATTTTAAAGAAAATTATGTATTAAATGAATATCTTTTCTGAAAGAAATAACGTTTATTCAAGTTTTTTTTTTCTTTCTAAAAGTAGCCCATCCCCTTGAAAAAAATAAAGAACCTATAAACTACTTTAAAATGAAAAGCCTGTTTGAAATATATTTGATATCTAGTTAAATATATTTACAAAATGTATGCCTTCAATAAATAATTAACTTCTTTCAATAATCCAAATCGATTTTCATTATTTTATTTTCGAACTACACGTTTTCTTAAAACACTTTCTGGAACAGTTACAATTATTTTTGGGTAGAAAGAAAGAATTGAAAGGATTTCTTGTCATTATGGAGTCCAAAGATGTCTGCAGTGAAATATTTTCTCTGTTTCATTCATCGTTATAATGTATATTTTATTTTAATAAAGATTATTATTATTGCTTTAGTAACACGATGCATATCGTTTTGGTTCTAATTTTTAATGTTGAATTTATTTCCAAATTTAAAAAAAAATTCAAAATTTTTTCTATCTAATATTTTTTTAAGTTAATTTATGCCTTTTATTTTCTGTAAAGGTTGTGTGAACTTTTTATGAACAGATTTTATTCATTTTGGCTGTGGCCAGAGGTCATAGTTTGGAATACGCCAATGGGCAAAGAAGCCAAAGTTCACATTAAATTCTTGAGAGAATTCACAGAAAAGGTATTAAACGAACTGAAATTATCTCAATACTTTCCGGATATTTTGTACGCATTTTAAGTATTAATAAACTGTTTAGTTGTTCCTAAATGTAGTTAAAAGAATTTTCAGCCTTTAAAATAAAAAGTACCCTTAATTAATTTGCTTGAATATGAAACTTTTTCGATACCATACTTTTCTATTCTATTTGATATTCAGTCTCAACATTTTCACAAAAAGATTTATTAAAAAGATAAACTTTTGATTTTGAATTTCGTTATGTATTTTTATGTATTCTTTAAAAATTTCCCTAATATTTTTAAAAAGGCTTTCTTCATATATTTATATCAATCAATATTAGTAACTCTTCAAATGAAAATAAATGTATTTCATTAAAAGAAAACTAACAGATATAGAGTAAACATAATCGATATTTGGAAATTTTCAAGCAATTAACTCACTATGAATGACACATAATACATTATGAATATGCAGTTAAAGAATTTGCATATTCTGCGCCAATTTTAATTTTGTTTTAATTGAAAATAATAATTACAACTTATTCAGTTTTTCAGCAGAATAAAACTGACGAGAAAATAATAATAGTCTAATGTGAAAATAATTGTTGTGCACTGTATCAAAACTTCTCCTAAGAAAAAATTATTGCCTTCAATGAAAGTAAAACATGATATATATATATATATATATATATATATATATATATATATATATGCAAAATGAAAATCAATCATTCCTTTCATTTCAAATTTAAAGTATACATTGCAAAATTTCTGCACGTTTAGACAAGCAATTTATAATATTTTACAATGACAATTCTTTTCCTTATATCTGAAAATTGATTTAGTTTATGATAAACCTCCTAGACAATGTCGTTCTTTTCTAAATTGTATCAATTTTAGACATAAATTTAATTAATACTGACATGATGTCCAATCTATGTATATTTTGTTTATTAATTTAAAAAAATTGGAAGCATAATAGTGCTGGAAAAATTCCATAAAATGTTTTATTAAAACATTACAGGGGTATCATTTTACAATTATTTGTAGTTTGAATCGACAATTAATTAAAACTTATAAGAAATTTTTGAAATTATGTGAATTTTGAGTCTTTCTCTTTTCTGGAGAAAAAAAAAGAAACGATTTTGCTTTAGAAATATAAACCATAACATGTTTTCAGCTGTACTTTTATACACCATTGATTTGAAGATTTGAAGATTGATTTGAAGATATATATATATATATATTAAATAAGTTTTAATAAAAATGTTATTTTTTTTTAATTTTTTCTTTAGAATTGAGAAATATTATGAATTTAAAAAGTGGTTACTTTTATCTATACGATTCATTTCTTTTGAATTTAATTCCTTTTACCGATTCATTTATTGATAAAATACTGAGAGTTGCAAAAGAAAATATAAGTTATTTAGGAAACATTTATTCTTTCTAACTTCCCTCACTATATTATGCAATATGTTCATGTAAATGACAATTAATTATTAATTTTGCTAAGAGTGTATAATTATGAAGAAATTAAAAAACAGTTTGATATTTCTGAAGGTAATTCGGCAGAAGAAAGAGCGCTATTTATCTCTTGAACCTGGAGCTGACAAAGAAAAGCGCCAAGCATTGTTAGATGTACTTCTGAAATTGCACTTAATTGAACATGAATTGACAGAAGAAGATGTCAAACATGAAGTAGAAACATTTGCTTTAGCGGTAAAATTTTTATTGCTTTCTCAAATGAAATTTTAATATGTTTTTTTGATAATAAGAAAGCATTAAATTTTCTTAGCAAAATTTCTTTATATAAATAATGTACAAATCTATGAATTCCGAAAGATCTCAAACCCTCATTTAACAAAATTAAGGCGGGCGTTCAAAACACCGGAATGTCATTGCAAAATTTCCTGCGAATTTCTTTCAACGTGATTATTGACAGTGAGTCATGCATTCTATTTTGGTTCAGATTTTCACCCAGATAGACTTGAGGGACGGGGTGGTTTTTGAAATATTTGAAAAAATGTCCATGCATATATATACTTAACAGCTATAATTTAAGCGAGAATATCTTATAACAATGTCATAAGAAAAGAAAAATGGCTGTCAATGCGGATATTGTGAATTTTTCTTATCATCCGAGATAAATTATTTAGAGGAGTAATCTGTTTGGCGAATGAAAAAACTTGGTAATCTCAATTACAATGGAGGAAATGCAGTTTTATTATTTTTTTTATTCGTTTTAAGAGCAGAGGTGGCCGTTCATCTATCAAATGTACATCTAACTCCTATTTTCAAGCATGAAATCTGAGAATATCACTTTTCTACGGAACAAAATATTTTTTTATTCGATACATTAAGAATCATCTGTAAAGTAGAAAAAAAATTAAAAAATACTTTTCTCACATGGAATACTCACTTTTGTGGCCTGTAGGGCAAAAGTATAATACAAAGACAAATGCATAAGGGGAAACATTCGACATCTTTACTAAATCACTAATTTGATTTGTCTACTACTCAAAAATAAACTATGTATAATATTTTTAATTTAGCTTATTGTACCTCCTGACACCTTTAATAGATTTGAGAAATACATTTTCGTTGTTGCAAACGTTTTCCGTGAACGTGTCTGAAATTGTTTAAAATAATTATATTTAGATGTCAGTATGATTTTTAATCAAATGTGAATTAATAAACTCTTGTTGACGAATTCCCTTATATTTAAGTATTTAAAAATGCAATTGCGGTCTGAAACCTAGTCATGCTTAAGGGCTTAATTTTTTTGTTTTAATTTTCGTTCAGATATTTTTTTATTTGCGAACTTCAGATTGTGCATAATCATTTTAATTCAATGCAATTTTTTATATTTCTTGTATATATTTTGATGAAAATGAGAATTGTGAATCTTAAATTTTTCGACTTCCGTTGGAACACTAAAAAGTGATAATAATAATATATTTTTAATATATACTGAATATATATAATATGCTCTATTAAATAATATGACAATCAAAATTGCTGTATTTTCCGAATTTAGTGTTAATTTTTTTTAAACAAATTGCTATTATAGTAAAAATATACACAAAAATAAACGTATCTTAGATATTTCATCATAAAAATGAAAAATTAATATTTTGCATAGAAAACCAAACAAACATGGTATATCAGAAAATAGTATGAAGCATAAAATCTCTGCATCTATTCGGATATATCTATAGTTTTACAAAAAAATTAGCTGGTTGAAAACTTTTTACAACTTAATGGAAATTTTTGAATCATTCTGAATACTCTAACGATTCATTTTGAATCGTCAGACTTCTACATATATCACTCATTCTAATGTCTTTGTACAAAAAAAAAGCAATGCAAATCAGTCTCTAAATCTTTACATTGTTTAAGTTATATTGTTCGGTAAAAACATGCTTTCTCAAGTAAAAAGGACTTCTTGAGAATGGAATTCTACAACATGTTTTGAAATAGAAAGTAATATGAAATAATAAATCGAAGTAATACTGATTGATTGATTTTAATTTATCATATATAAATTATCTTTGTAAAAACACCATCATGACTTAAGTGAAAATTCATTCCCAATCAAAGTAATATTGATTAATTGATTTTCATTTAAAAAAAATGATATTTGAAAAAAATTCATCAGAACATAACTACAATTTCATATTACAATTATTCAAGTATACAATTTATCTTCTGTAGAAGATATTATATCAGTTATTGAAATTCTGATGTTTATAATATGTGTCTCCAAATGTTTTCATTGAATTGTAACATCTCGTATTTAATTTTTACGTTTAGGGCCATGATACTGTAGCAGTTACTGTTACCTGGGCACTCTACCTCATAGGTCTTAATCCTGATGTCCAAGTAAAAGTTCACGAAGAACTCGATAGAATTTTTGGCGAAAATATTGATAAAAATATTACTGAAAATGACTTGAATGATCTCTGTTATCTGGATTGTGTCGTAAAGGTTGTGCATATTTTATTATTTGAATAGAACATATGAAAGCGGTATTTCATATATCATTAATACAGTTTTCGCATATAATGAATATCGAATATATAATTTAACGCTTGAGAATATTCTAATAATTGAATGACAGGGTATTATCAGAATCAGAATTAACTTACGTAAGTTATTAAAAAATTTGGTATTTTGTATTACATTGAACCAAATGGTAAAATGAGAGAAAAAGTAATCACAGCAAATAAGGAAATAATATCATCAAGATGGATTAGCAGGAATTATATATTCGCATATATACTTTATATCACAGTAAGATAATGAAATTTGTAAGAAGCTAATATTTATTAACATTCATATGTCTAAAATGTATGTGCATATTGAATTTCATGTGTGCAATACTCAATTTCTTGCATATATTTATATTAAATCAAAGATAATTTTTGACTTTTCTAGTCAGTGCAGACTGAATTCCATTGGTTTGGAGAGCAATACACTGAAACAAATGAACTGAAAATCCTTATTTAATAATTTATAAATTACTTCTATTACAAGGTGCTTTTACCCCAACAAACAATTTTTAATATAAGTTGATTCAAAATAAATAAATTAACAAAATATAACCCCCACTTTTTATTGCCGAATTGTGTTTTGGTCCACAGAAATTCAGCAACTTCCCACTGGTAGACTTCTTGTTTTATTTTAACACCCTTATCCACAAAAACCAGAGATGTATTGCGACTTGCACAAATTTCACTTCAGACCATGACCAACTTTGGATATTTGCGCTGTTCAACTCGTGTGGAAGTGCTTGGAACGTCTACAGATTAGATCCTATAGTACTAGAAGTTATGAGCTATTGGACGGTAAAAAGCTTCTCATTAGTGAAAAGGAATCTCACACAGCGCTGACTTGTTGCCCGTCTCAAAAATTTTCGGCGTCTTCGGAGCAGCACGAGTTTCTTTTCTTCGGTGAGAAGCTGAACATTTTGGAACTTGTAAGGCTTTTATACAAGTTTTGTTTTTGCCATTCGTTGAAATCATCGATCCAATATTCCAGTTCACGAGCGGTCTTACTCATGATTACCCTAGAATTTCATTGAATTCGCTTTTTGATACCCTTAGGACTTTAAAAGTGTTCACCATATGATGTCGTTCCCTTCCTGGACTTTGACCATCATTGCCAAGCTTTTTGAAATGAGAGATTGCATCAGACACTGTTTGCCGAGGCACATTAAGAAAACGAACGACTTCATACAATTCGTTTTCCAACTCTGAAACAACATATCTTTTGCTTGGCATGGTAAAAAAGCCAAAAATCAGTACGTAACCTAAAAGATACATTATAAAATATGTTAAAATTGAAGTTGCTAACAAAAAGAAAAGAAAAAAAATTAAAAAGAAATTAAGTAATTTCTGTTTTTTGATGCAATAACTTTTTATTGCAATCTTTGTAATATGGTCAAACCACAATGTCTGTTCAGTGAAGTTTTGGAATCCTCCTGAGTCACCTGAATATATGTAGATCTCTCTCTTTTTTTAAATATTATTAATTTATAACCCATGACGCGTGCTTTACTCATTACAGATGCTCGCCTAAATGTATTTGGGAAAAAGGAGGTTTCCTATGAACAATCATAGGATGTCAAATCATACATCTAAGGTATTAGCTAAGCTCAGACCTCTTTAGTATTAATAACTTCTCAAGAACACGGGCTTTCATTGCGGTTTTGAAAGGGCAGGGCCTTCCTAGTTTTCTTTACTTCGGACATTTCAGTATTCAGTGATATCTGTATTAAAATAGTCTCTGAAATGGAACGATTAATTTAACGATTAATTAATTAACTAGTTTAGTTAATTATTTATATCCTTTTTAAAGGAGACCCTTAGACTGTATCCTGCTGTACCAATGTTCGGAAGACAAGTCGAAGAAGATACCACCATTTGTAAGATTTTTTTTGTTATTGTTGTTACGTTTATAGCTAAAAATGTATATTTCTCGACCATAGTTTAGAAAGAAATATCGGAATACATGATTTTCAAAAATTTAAATATCTCTATTGTTCTAATACTAATAGAAGTTGAACCGGAAATTTTGAAATTTTTCGGTTATTATGTAGAAGTAATAAAATATATTATTGGAATTTTCTTTTATTTAAATTCAAATTAACACCATTTTTATAAACGAGCATTGGAAGCTAATTTCATATTTGCATAAATGAATCTAAGTAATGAAGCTTTTACATAATTCCTAAAGCGCCAGAAATTTGAAATTTCATATTCTTATGCATGCTTTGTGAAAATATGTTTCAGAATATAAGTTTATCGATAAATATTGTTAAATTTTGATTATATATCAGCAGTACCATGTTTTATGAATTATTGAAAATATTTATGATAATGAACTATTAATTAAAAATTGACAGGTAATAAATAATCATAATAAAAAAAATACAGCTGCTATTTTTAGTGTACTAATAAAAAATATGTTTTTTTAAATTTACGTTTTCTGAAATAAATTTTGAATAAACGAAGTGAAACGATTACATTGATGTTGATACTTAACATCTGATTGTAACACATTCGGCTAAAGTAGCAAAAACGGAACGAATCGACATTAAAATGTCTACTTTAATCAAATGAAGGGAGGGGTGTTTGGTTAAATGATAATTATTCGGCTTTGATATTTGTTGTTCAGGCGTTTAAAACCTGATTTTGTTCCATGAAGCACCTCCTATTACACGTATATTGAA
>JAPMOR010018744.1:0-23549 GCA_026543865.1 Argiope aurantia | reverse complement strand
TTGACCATGGAAACTTCATAATAAAGAACATTAAACAAATATTTCAAAAATATTTTAATCTTAACATTTTTTTCAAATGTTTGTTTTTCTTTATTATTATCATCATTACATATTTGTGACTTAAAGGAAAGCATTCATATTACAAATCATAATTTGTACAAATTTAATTATTAAATTTTATTCATTTTATAATTGAAACCTCACACCAAATTTAATCTTGCGTTTTATTGTAGAAATTTAATATCACTTTTGGAACATTATCTTCTTTGGAATCTCCAACATCATCAATCATGTTTGAATACAATTCTGCTTCATTGTAATCCCTCATCTAGTTTCTGAATGAGATGAAAAAAAGAAATCAAAAACCATAATTAATGGAAACTGTTTTCTCTCTTATTACTTGAGACGATTGGATGAGTTGAATTTTCTTGGGCAAGTGAGGAAAATAAATCATCTTAATGATGGAAATTCTTGGTCAAATCAGATGCAAGAAGCCTTGTTTCTGCTTGTAGAAATGTCCTCGAGCTTTTAGCATTTGGTAGCCACATTTATTTTCTCATATTGTTATAATTTTATCTGTCTGTTCGGTGCAGCACAGTCGCCATTTTGGCTTTTGTGCCATTAAAAACCAAACCAAACAAAGCCTAAAAATGAGGTATAATGAAAAAAACCTAGTTTCGAAATTTATCAAAGTATTTGTTCAAAAGGTACTAAATTTTAAAAAAATCTAGTTTTCGAATAAAGAAATAAGCTATTATTCTATGTTGAGAGGCTCGTCTTCCTGAGGCCCCAGAAAGGCATAACTTCTTGATGTATAATGAGTTTCACGACTCCGAGGTACTCTAGTATTCTGGTCTTATTTCCAGGTTCCCCTTTCCTAAGACTGCTGCTTTCTCTCTCCTTTTCCTCGATGACAAGAGAGAGAGAGAGTTCTCCATGAGAAACTGTCACCTCATTGTTTGCTTCCAATTTCTCATGGGCAGCCTAAAACCCTTCATTTCGTTCGTGCATGGTGACCCAATAGACAGGTGCTGCACTCTGGCCCCCGTTGTAAAAATCGGCCAATAGCTAGGCAATTGAGTGGTTAGTCTGCTAGGGATTAAGTGAAAGGGTTAGTTCTTGGGCTTGGATTTAAGAGTGGTCACTAGGGTGGAACGAAAATATCAATTATTGATTTCTAATTTGTAAGAGCGCGGAGTTGCATTTTGGTATAGATAAAATAAATTATAAATATAATAAATGTTCTTGAGGTGCCTCAAGTTTCATAAAATCGAAACTTTTGCTACATTTTAAATTGGTTTAACCAAATAATTAACTTTTGATTTTCAATTTGTACTAGTGTGGAAGAATTTACTTTTGGTATAGATAAGATAAATAAAAATTATTAGAGTACATCTTGAGGTGCCACGAGGACGTTAGTTTCCTAAAAACACACTTTTTGCTAATTTTTAAGGATTTTTTCGTGCCTTGATTATGAAATTAAAAGCTTTCATTAGGCATTATCATATGCATAAAAGTATAAAAACAGTTTTACTATTGCACTGGCATGTAACTAATTCGTCGCCAGAGTTTTTGTTATTGAAGTAAGATTGAGATTTGTCAGCGTTCCAGTGACAAGAACAGAGCTGTTTCAAATCAGTAGCTTTGCAGAGTTCATTTGAATTGGCGTCTTCCCTCCGTCTATTGAGTAACTGATTAACATAACTGATTTGTTATTTTGTGCTTGCGTGCTTTGCTATGAGTAATAATAACTCAGTCTAAATTAGTGAAGACAAGACAAATATTGGAATATTCTATTTTTGGGAAATTTAGTGATTTGCTTGAAATTGAACACACTACAGAAGAATCTGGTGTAACTGTTATATTAGACATAACCTCAAAATTGATTCAGAGAAGGAACCTTCTGTAAGAGAAATATGTGATACTTTAGTTCCCATAATAGAACAAATATGGTCAAGAGCTTATATTCCCGTTGCTTCTAGCAAAATAATTTCACAAATGATAAAAGCTTATCATTCTAAATACAGGAATTTTTTAAAGTCTAAAGGCAGAAAAGGTTCAGATAAGTTTAATTTGAACCTCATAGAATTTAGAGAAGAAGTTAGCCTTTTATTTGATATTGTTGACTTGTATAAAAAAATGTTCCAGTTATGGAATAAAGGTTCTAAACGATCAATACTTGAACAGGAAAATGATTATAGGTAATATTGATATTGCCACCATAAGCATTTTGAGGAAGAAAGAAGAAAAAAGAGTGAAGAACTAGAGATAATAGTTAATTTTTATCAAGAAGGGACAAAAATTACAAGTGCATCAGAAACGATTACTGGCGACAATGACAACGCTGAAGAACCACAGTGTTCTTTACAAAAGGAGGCAGGTCAACCAGATCCATCAAATAGACAAAAAGCAATAAAACTGCCAAGTGCCTGTGAGGTTTAATACTAAGTTAAAACTTCATACAGAAAGCATCTGAAGCAGAATCAAATAGTATATTGGACTCGGTTATTGGCTTTTCCCAGCTTCCGTGTCACATGCAAGCAGTGGAAAGAGCAGCGAGTCTGGTGGCAGAATCGGCTCAAAATGTCTGTGGTTCAATCGCAAGAGAAGGATATATATAAGAGCAAAAGTTGACTCACTTGTGAATATAGTAAAATTTAATTAAAAAAACAGTTTCATGGGACAATGAAGTAGAAACAAACATTTTGCAACTGAAACATTTATATTCACTAAGGATACAAAAGTAAGAAACGCAAAATTTGACAAAAAAATATTTTTTTATTATTATACTTTGTAATTAATAATTTTTACAATTGTAATATATGTAAAAATAATCCTTTTTTTAACATTATATGAGCGAAAAGTTCATAATATTTTATCAAAGTTTGTAATTTTCTATTTTTTTATACAAATTTTAAGCCATTTGCGGAACTTTGAAACATTGTTGTATTGCAACCAGAATTTTTAAAATTCGTTTTGAACCTAAAACTATCTTTTCAACATTATTGCTAAAATATAATTTAAGAAAAAGTTTTAAAGGCCGTTTTTTAAACTTTTAATTTTTTTTACAAATCTCAAGCTTTTTACGACACCTTAAGATAATGTAATATTGCAACCAAATTTTTTAATATTGTTTTTGAACCTAAAAGGCAACTTTGTCACCTTATTGCCAAACTAAAATCTAAAAAAAAGGCAATTTTTATTCCACCTTAGTGATCACTGTCCCCGGAAGTAATTATGCACATATAGGTTCCGACTAGCACTAAGGTAAGCTCCGAGGCCGGGAATGACCAAAGCCCGTGGCTTCCTAGCCTTGTTGGGATCCGTGGTGGGCAGTGCCGTCGGATCTGAAATCTTGTTCTTATCGTATGGGGCCTCGTACCAAATCTCCCTTCAGTGAGCAAAAGCATAATCTTTATTTTCCAACTCCATCTTTGTTGTCAGTAGAGTATCATTTGAAAAAGAAATGTTTCGTATGGTTTCACCTTTTCCTTATTGAAAAAAAATCTGTAACTGGACATTGGGGGAAGTTAAAGGCATAAAAAAATCGATCTGGAGATTTAATTATAGAAGTAGCATGAAATAAGTAGCATTAACATTAAATCTTTCTCCACTATATCAGCTTCTGTTAGTTACCCTTGAACACATAACTTCTCTAAAGAAGTTATTTCTTGTGGGGAGCTATATAATATTGAGACGGATAAAATTTAAATATGACAAAAGCATCACGTGTTCGCATGACCCGTTAATGGGTGGTGCATTGTTGTTTCAATAGTTAGTTAGTAATAGTTTTAGTAGTTAGCCACCTGGAAAGTTTAGTCTGCCAGGGATCAAGCGAGTGAGTTACTTTTTGAGCTTCGCATTAAGGGTGGCCATTGTCGTCGGAGTGACTACCAACATATGTTCCGGCTAGAATTATGGTAAGGAATGAAGTTGGTAACTTCTAGAGCCGGTGATTGCCATCCTTTATTGGCCTCTAGTGGTGCCGCCATGCCTGAATTTCTAGCAATATCGCATGGGCAAACGAAAACTTACTGCACTCAGTGGGCAATAAATTCTACCGAACAATTCAATGACAATTAACTTTACAAATTTTTATCTCGTGAAAATAATTTCCAAGACGAATTAGATATTACATCAGGTATCTCATTTCTTAGTTGAAAAAAGCATCACTGGTAATATTGGAGAAATGAAATGCACCAAGAAATTTCATATTGAAGATTTGCTAGTGGAAGCTCAGTCCCTAAAACGATCACAACAAATAATATAACTGAAGACAATTTCTAATATCCAAATCGCCATTTCTTAGCAAGTTTCTTTAAATTTTTCCAAGGGAGTTATCACCTGTGGAGAATTATTAAATGTTGAAATGGAAGAAATCCTTAATGAATTACAAAGTAAAGGGGTGAGTCATGTAATACATACGTAGAGGTGGCGAACTCCATAACACAAAGCATTTGACTTTGGCATTTAGTTTTCCGAAGCTGTCAAGATTACATAAAAGCAGGCTATAAGCGATCTTCTAGTACGATTGCATATCTCCAGCCCGCTCCGTTCTTCAGATTCCAAAGTTTTGGACATTTTTAAACTTCGTACCGTGGGGAAAAGACCTGTGCCCCATGTGCAGATGTCGACCATGACAATGCACCTCTGAGGAAAAGCATATGAATTTAATTGGTGGACATACCTCATACTCTAGAAAATGTTCAACGTGATTGCCTGAAAAAATTGTTTTTAGCATTAAAGAAAACAGATCTTACTCCGAATACAGGAAACTTGTGAAATTCCATACCCCTGACGACTACCCATGTTTCCATAGCTCAGAAAAACGCTAAGCAGTCAGAATCTTTTAAAACATCCAATAACTCTTTAGATAAAGCTATTAAATTCCAAAAAAACACTCTAGCTCTAATTCACCTAAACTATGTATTACTGAAAGTAAACCTCTGTCCATTCCAGCATGTGATGTTGCTTCAACTTCACAGGATTTGACTGCTTTTCAGTGAATCAAAAAGAAGAAATTTAAAAAATCCTTGAAAACCAAAATGAATCAATGTTATAAAAATGCAGGTTTAGGGAGCCTCGCCTTCGCATGTTTTGACTTCTGCCACAATGATGAAAAAACTCCCCTTCAACACATGTGGCAAATAATTTCAAAGTTATACATACAACTAGTTCTATGCCAATTTTCTCAATTTCTGAACACATATCGATGGGCTTTAACTCTAATAACAAAAGTGACAAGGATATCGAATCATCTATGGTTGAAGATACTATAGACTAGGGATGGTGAACCAGTGGCACGCGTGCCATTGATGGCACGTGACAAAATGTTTTGGTTACGCCGCCGATCAAAACGGTTTGCATTTTAATTCAAAATAACAAAGTTCACTATAAAGTATTAAGAACAAACGCGAGTGTTTCCATTCCATTTTAAAAAAACACACATATATTTGTACGGCTGTTAAAAATCCGCTTGTTGGCAAAGAAATTGATTTGAAAAGAATTGTTTCAGTAACTGATGGTGCTTCAAATATGTTGTGAAAATAAATAGTTTTCATTAGTTTATTTCAAACAGTCGTAGGGAATTCGACTCTTGAATTCCACTGCATTATTCATTAACAGGCCTTGTGTTCTAAGAGTGAGTTAACAGTTCTGGATAATATAAGGGCGTTAGTCACAAAACAAGTCAACCTCATTTCATCGTAGACTTTAAATAAGCGAAAGTTATAATAATGGAATAGATTTGAAGTAAGCGAAAAGACTTTAATTGTGACTTTGTGGATGAAGTCAACTCGGTGTATAATGGTTTACTAATGTATGATAATGGTCGCTGGTTGAGCCATAGTGGTTTTAATATCTTTTGTTGGGTTCCGAGTCATGTCAGAATATCGGGTAATGAAAAGGCCGACTCGGCTTCAAATTCTGCAATGTCTAACTTAAGGACTGTACTACCGTTTTGTAACATTAAGATGGCCTTCTCCCGCCATATAATTTCTTCCTGGCAAGAGGCATGGGATCGGCAGACGCATAATAAGCTACACTCTATAAAACCTACAATTGGGTTTTGGCCTTTTATACCTATAAGTGAGATGGATGTCAAACTGATTAGTCACGTTGTAAGACACACACGATACACCCATAGGTATCTCATTTTTGGTGAAAGGATACTAGTGTGTCCTGCATACCATGTTCATTTTAGCATCAAACATATTTTAATTGAATGCCCTTTTTCAACCTTGAAAATGTCTACCATTTTTCTACATCTTCAACAGCTTTAGAGGACTTGGTGGGAGAAAAGTTCCACCCAAACATTTTTAACTTTTTACGAGCCAATAGTTTTAATACTTACATTTAGCACTTTTTACAGTTTGTTTGTGTTTTATATGGCCTCATTTCTTCTCATTAAATTTTCATTATCATATGTTAACACCCATGTTAATATTGTACTATCCCACATTTAATTTTTGACGTGCTATATTTTATACAGTTTTATGTTGATATCATAGATTTATATACAATTCACTTTTATAATCTGCTCTGATTTTGCAGTTTGCGAGGCGCAGTGTGCCCAAATATGAAAGAGTGGTCCAATCACAATTATAATTTTTATAGTACTGTATTTTAACCAGTTTTATGTTGATATCATAGTTTTTATATTTTATAATCTACTCTGATATTACCATTTTCTTGGCACAGTTTAACCAAATATGGTTCTTGCGCCATTAAACAACAACAAACAATCAAAGGTTTGTTCACTGCTTGAAAGAAATCAGACTGTTTCTGCAAAATGAGGGAGAAATTGAACATAGTTCAATCAGAGTTGTAGGATTTTATGTGGCTTTCAAAATTGATGTTTTTCAAGACACATGCCAACATTTCAATGAATTGAAAGTAAAGCATCTAGGCACAAGTAAAACAATTATCTTCATGATGGATATCCTTCGTGTTTTTGAAGCTGGACTGCATGTTTTCAGGAACGATATTATTACAAGAAACTACAAGTACTTCCTAATTTGAAATATATAATATACAAAGATTTAGATGTACATGAGAAACCAGACGAAAAAAAGTTATTGAAGAATTTATTTCCCTAATTGATTCTTCAATCAAGGAATTTTCAGCGAGATGTTCTCAGTTCAAAGAATTGCTGGAAACGCTCAATATTATTATATACCCTGATGTGACTTCATTTGATAAATTGAATTAGTCCCAATTCTATTAATTGGTAATTAAACAATTTCAAATTAAACTGATTGATTTTCAGTCCATATAGTTTCAAAAATTGATTGAAACAAGGAAAACGTTGGAACTGGTTGAAACAAAAAGATTAACAAGCAATATAAGTAAAATTGTCAGTAACGAAATTTTGGAAACATGGAATTCGATCGCAGACACATATTACTGTTTTGAGAAGCTGGCTCATGCTATTTTAACCATATTTTCATCCACCTATGCCTGTGAGTCATTATTGTCAGAGGTGAGTAGCATTAAAGATTCTGTTAGAAACCGTTTGGCAGATGACTCCCAATTCAACATTCATTTTGCTAAAAGTAACACCTTACAATCATAATATAAATTATTTGTCATCTTATCTGCAAGCACAGAAGTCACACTGTTACTTTAGTTTGAATTACTCATATAACTAAAACCTTTACTTCTATATAGTGCAAAATGTATTTTTTCGTAGTAAATAAAGAGTTTCGAGTTGTTAGCATTTAGTTTTATAATAATAATAATAATAATCAAGAGTCAAAATTGTTTGACGGCACGTCTATACCTCATTAAACATTTCTTTAAAAAAATGGCACGTTGATCCATAAAGCTTCGCCACCCCTGCTACAGACCATGACCCAAACAAAACTATTGAAGAAAATTTCCAGATTGTTGATCAAAAAGAACAACCAACTCTACCCTTTTAACACCTACTTCAAACGATAATCTTAATCTTAAGGGAAAATTAAAAGACGGCTAATGTCGTTCAGTTAATTTTAAAAACTTTTATCGTACGATAATTAGCACCCCCCCCTCAGGGGCTCACCTACTATAGGTGAGTACGGGTGTCCCAATCCCGAGGTACCTAGGGAATTTACACCCTTCATTTTCAAACTCCACTACGCCTTCTGCTTTCTGCTATTTTTTCCTTCCCTCGAAAGCAACCGAGGGAGTTCTCCATGAGAAACTGTCGCCTCTCTGTTTGCTTCTTGCTTCTCATGGACAGGCAAACCCCCACGTGTTGGCCTTGCGTGACAACCCATTAGACAGACGGGTGGTGCACTATGGTCCCCGGTGTATCAATCGGCTGGTACTTAGCCACCTGAGTGATTAGTTTGCTAGGGATCAAGCGAAGGGGTTACTCCTTGGGCTTGGCGTTAAAGGTGGTCACTGTCCCGGGGGTAACTCCGAGCGTATAGGTTCCCGCTAGCACCAAGGTAAGCGCCGAGGCTGGGAATTGCCAGAACCGGTGGCTGTCTTCCCTTGTAGGGCTCTGTGGTGGGCGGTGCCGTCGGACCTGAATCATTCACCATATCGTATGGCTCCTTCCAAAAAGGGTGCCTTCAATGGGCATCGTAAAGCACCAGTTTCTGTAAATAATTTTTACCATTTTGATAGTTTTTTTGTTATTAAGCGGATCACTAATACTGACGAAACATTCGATAATGTATCACCATTTCTTGTCCATAAGGCTGTAGCGGGAACAGTCGGCGATGTAACATCAATAAAAAAAATGCGCTCTGGGGACTTGCTTGTTGAGGTTAATTCTCGAAAGCAAGCCCAGCAGATACAAAAAATTAAACATTTAGCTACAATACCGGTTACTGTAAATCCACATCAATCCGTGAACACCTCTAAAGGTGTGATTGCCTGCAGTGAATTGCTAAATGTTCCCTTGGAGGTAATTATGGCAGAAATGAAACCGCAGGGTGTCACGAATGTTCGCCGCATCACTCTTCGGCGTGATGGTGAACTCCTTGAGACAAAACATCAAATTTTAATGTTTAATACACCTAAACTGCCAGAATTTTCTTATGCCGGCTACATCAGACTACCAGTCCGTCCATACATACTGAACACTCTGAGATGTTTCCATTGCCATCGCTTTGGACATTCTAAAGTGAATTTACGCGGGTCATTAACATGTGCCCGTTGTGCAGGTAAAGGGTATGATAGCCAGCAATGTTCCGCACAGGAAATGTGTGTGAACTGCAGTGGCTATCACCCTTCTTATTCTCGATTATGCCCGTACTGGATACTAGAGAAACAAATCACCACTGTTAAGCTCAAAGATATTACGTATCCCGATGCCAGGCGTAAGGTTCAAGCGCAAACACCTTCTCCTGGTAAAAGCTATGTTTCTGTGCTTCAAAATACCTTTTGTTCAAACTGCTCTTGTACAAATTGTGTGAAAAACTCTAAAAAATCCAACCATCTGAAAAACTTAAGATTCTGATTCTGAACAATATATTAATAATACTTTTGAGACTCCTAAGGTTGTAAAAACAAAGTCTAAACGCAAAAAACAAAGCTCACTAACATTAAAACTTGCAAAACGCTGTCTTTCGCAAAAAGATTTACCTCTGAAATTAAAAAAAATCAACCTCCAAAAATTCCGTCGCTTTGGGAATGGCGATGCAGGGTAATGTCCACAAGGATTTAACAACGATCTTTCGGGATAAGTTGCATAGCCCTGATATAAAATTACATCCCTCTGAGGATGAAGATGAGCTTGAAATGAGTTGCGATGATCTCGTTTCTTGGAATTGTCACGGCATTCGGTCCAAACTGTAGGATATCAAGCCCATTATTAACAATTTTCATCCTGTCTGTTTCAGTGTTCAGGAAACCTTCTTCACACCCAACATTCCACTAAAATTACGGATATACAGTGGCTCCCAAAAGTGTTCGTACACTAAAGAAATTTGCAGAAATTGTGTTCTATACTTCTTAATAAAGCATTTTATTAGTTGGTTTTTTTAATTAGCATCTTTAAATAGTTTTTAATAAAACTGAAGAAATATTTTTATAAAAAAATCAAGTAGTATTGTTCTAAAAAATAAATAAATAAAAAATGTCACAAAATTAGAACACAAAAGTCTTCGTACATCCAAACATTATTTATTTAAATTCATCATAAAAATCTCTTTTGTGGCTTATTTTTCTTCTAATTGAAAAATACACTAAAATCGTTTGATTTCAGTATTTAATATCACAATTATTTATTCTATTTACTTTATTCTTAGATATGACGCACATTCGTAAAGAAACGAGTTTAGACGTACGAAAATTAATTATATTTCATTTTAAAGCTGGAAAATCAATTAGAGGCATTGCAACTATAACTAATCTACCTAATTCAACGGTGCAAAGCATAATAAAACGTTACAGATAGGGAAAAAGGATTGCAAACAAGCCTCGTAATGGTCGCCCTCAAATTCTGTCAGCTAGAAGTCAAAGAAATATTGTGAGTAAATTTCTAAAAAATCCACGTCTGAGTGCAATAAAGTTTACTTCACAGTATAATGAATCAAATGGAACTTCTATTTCCTGTGAAACTATTCGTAGAATTCTTCGGAATGCTGGTATACATTGCCGCTCTGCACGAAGAAAATTCTTTGCAAGTCAGAAGAACAGAATTGCTAGGCTTAAATTTGCCAAATCAATGATAAACCAGCCAGAGAGCTATTGGAATCGTGTCTTATTTGCAGATGAAAGTAAGTTTAACATCTTTGGGTCGGATGGGAAAATCATTGTATGGAGGAAAAAAAAACCCGAAGAACTTAATCCCAAGAATTTAGTTGGAACAGTAAAACATGGCGGTGGAGGTGTCATGGTTTGGGGGTGTATGTCAGCGGCTGGAGTAGGCAATTTAGTATTCATTCATGGTATAATGGATCATAGAGTTTATATAAATATTCTCAATAATAATTTTAAAGTGTCAGCGCAAAAATTGGGCATTTTAAACAACTTTGTGTATTACCAAGACAACGATCCTAAGCACACGGCCATGGATGTTCGTCTTTTTTGCCTCTATCATTGCCCTCAAACCCTTAAAACACCAGCTCAATCAACGGATTTAAACCCTATAGAACATATTTGGAAAGAATTAGAGGTGCGAATAAGAAGTCACGACATTAAATCGAAAATTCAACTGAAAGCAGTAATGATTAAAGAATGGAACAAGATCGGTACAGAAGTAACCGACCGTTTAGTTAAATCTATGCCCAAACGTTTAAAAGCTGTTATAAAGAATAAAGGATATCCTACTAAATACTAAACATTTATAAAAATTTGGGAAATTTCATATTTAGTGATGTTTTTTTAAAGTGTATGATCACTTTTGTGTCCTATTTTTGTGCAATTTTATTTATTGTCATTTTTAAAAAACTAATTTGCATCGTAATTAAAATTTATTCTTCACTACTTTATTAAGAACTGTAAAAATATGCTATGAAAAAATTTTCATATAAAAATAAGGATATATAATGGTAAATAAGGAGGTTTTTAATTGATTCTTGTTGGTGTACGAACACTTTTGGGAGTCACTGTAACTGTGTTCGGAACGATGCAGGCACTGGATCTCATGGTTCTGGAGGTGTCTGCATCTTCACTTCAAACATATATCCGAGCACGCCTCTTATGTTGCATACATCTCTTTAGGCTGTGGCTGTGCAGGTCCATATACGATCTTTGGTCACAGTCTGCTGTGTTTATCTTCCGCCTCATGATATCATGCGTCAACAAGACTTTGACACATTAGTGGATCAACTTCCTTCGCCTTTTATTATAATCGGGGATTTCAACTGTCATTGTACTCTCTGAGCCCCACAAAGTACTAACTCTCGTGGGCAGCAGATTGAACAGTTTATTGCTAACAAATGTCTCTGTCTGCTCAATAATTACGAGCAAACATACTTCCATGCGCCCACACGCAGCTTACACTGTCTTGACCTAGCCATGTGCTCTCCTGAATTGCTACCGATGTTGACAGTAGGAGAGGATCTCCACAATAGTGATCACTTTTCCCTAATACTCTCCCACACTGATAGCGGTAGTGCGGCTATTTGTCCCCCGCGTTTTCTATTCCAGCGGGAAGACTGGAATACATTTTCATAACTATCAGTTATTAATGAGGCTATGGTCAGTGATACAGATATTTCAAAAGCAGTACAAAATGTGATTGATACGATAATAAATGCCGCGAACGCCACCATTCCGAAAACATCCCCAAGTCTAAGAAAGTTTCGTAGACCGTGGTGGAATAAAGCCTGTCGCGGCAGCCATAAAAAACAGAAAAAAATCATGGAATCTATTTAGAAGGTACCCGACGACTGAGAACTTGGTCGCTTTTAAGAAAGCCAAAGCGCTTGCACGTCGCATTCGCCGCCACAGTCAGAGAGAATGATGGACTAAATTTATTTCATCCAACACGTCCTCTACTCCCCTCAGGGGCTCACCTTCTTTAGGTGAGTACGGGTGTCCCGATCCCGAGGATCTTCCCTCCCTTTAGGTTTTACTCTCCCCTACGCCTTCTGCTGTCACCTTTTTTTTCTTTCCCTCGAGGGTATGTGAGGGAGCTCTCCATGAGAAGCTGCCGCCGCTCTGTTTGCTTCCTGCTTCTCATGGACAGCAAATACCTCCACGTGTTTGCCGTGCGTGGCAACCCATTAGACGGGTGGTGCACTGTGGTCTATCAGTCGGCCGGTAGCTATCAACCTAAGTTGTTAGTCTGCTAGGGATCAAGCGAAGGGGTTACTCCTTGGGCTTGGCGTTAAGGGTGGTCACTGTCCCCGGGCGTTACTCCGAGCGTATAGATAACCGATTAGCACTATGGTAAGTACCGAGGCTGGAAGTGCCCAGAGCCGGTGACTGCCATCCCTTGTTGGGCTCCGTGGTGGGCGGTGCCATCGGGCCTGAACTCCCATCAATATCGTATGGGCAAAAAAAGACTTTGCTCTCTTCAGTGGGCAACAGAAGAACGTTAACCTTTTTGAAAAACTTTTTGACAAATTCTTTATTTTGAAACGAATTTCTGAAAACAAGGAAACATTTAATAGTGTCTCACATTTCTAGTAGAAAAAGCAATGACAGGAGCACTTGGAGAAGTTGTATCAACTCGGAAACTTCGCTCTGGCGACTTACTTGTAGAAGTCGGTAGTCGCAAACAAGCTCAGCAAATAATTAAACTGAAGGCATTAGCATCTATAACTGTTAGTGTAAGCGCTCATAGGACACTTAATTCTTCAAAAGGCGTTATAACCTGTCGCGAGCTATTTAACGACACTTTGGATAGAATTACAGCAGAATTGAAACCCGAAGGAGTGACGCATGTACGCCGATAACAATTCGGCGGGATGGACAACTCCTTCTTACAAAACACTTTATTTTGACCTTTAATAGACCTAAATTGCCAGAACGGGTGAAAGTGCGGTATATGAGACTAGCTGTGAGGCCGTACATACCAAATCCTCTCCGGTGCTTTCAGTGCCAACGATTTGGACGCTTGAAATCCAACTGCCGCGGGACTCTCACTTGCGCCCGGTGTGCAGTAAAAGTCCACGAAAGTCAGCAGTGTTCCGCTGAAGAAAAATGTGTGAATTGCAATGGCAACCACACTTCATTTTCTAGATCTTGTCCACGATGGTTGACGGAGAAACAGATTCTAACAGTTAAGCATAAAGAAAATATCTCATACTCTGAAGCTAGGCGTAAAGTTAATGTCCAGACACCGATACCTGGTGTAACTTATGCTTCGATTTTGCAAAAACAATTTTGTGCAAATTGCTCTTGCACGAATTGTGTTAAAAATAGCAGTGAAAATAAACCGCCTATGAAATCAGATTCAGATACTGAAAAGTGCGATAGTTCAACGCAAACGGAAATCTAATAAATCGTTAAAACTTAAGCTTTCGAAACGTGGCGTTTCCGGAAAAAAGCTTTTTCAAAAGATAAAAGCATCAAGTTTACATAACTCTGTCGCTCTGGGACTTGTGAATCAGGATATAGTCCAAAAGGATCTATCGTCCATTTTCAGTGGCGTGCCCAAAAGTCCTGAACTTATCGCACTACATCCATCCGAAGAGGAGGATGAAATCCAAATGAGTTGCGATTTATCGACAACTCTAACTAATGGCCCTAATACCTCTCATGCAACCTTTTCTTGATGGGTCATTTCCTTTCTTGGAACTGTCGTGGCACTCGATCCAAACTAAAGAAATTAGGACCATTCTTAACGAATTTCATCCAGCTTGCTTCTGTCTTCAAGAAACTTTCTTGAAATCAAACATGGCTCTTAAATTGCGGGGTTATAATACTGTTCGGAAAGATTCGGACAGTAATTCGCATAATTCTGGAGGCGTTTGCATCCTGACCTCCAATTCTTTTCCCAGCACACCTCTCTCACTTCATACTAATTTGCAGGCTGTGGTGGTTCAAGTACATGTACGAACATTAATTACAGTCTGTTGTGTTTATTTACCACCTAATGATTCAATCAGTCAAAAAGATCTTGATAGTTTAGTAGTCCAACTTCCAGCACCATTTATATTACTTGGGGATTTCAATGGCCATAGTACCTTGTGGGGTTCGCATAGCACAAATTCTCGTGGTCGACAGATTGAGCAGTTCATTACTAATAATACTCTGTGTCTGCTGAATAATGAAGAGAAAACTTACTTTCACGAACCTTCGCGTATCTTTCACAGTTTAGATCTCGCCATATGTTCACCAATGCTTTTTCCGTTGCTTAATTTTGCAGTTGGAAACGATTTACATGAGAGTGATCATTTTCCTGTTATAGTATCTCATGCTAATGTCGGTGGTATGACTCAAGGTTGAACTAGCTTCCTATTCCAGCATGCAGATTGGACTGATTTCTCACAACTGGCCAAAATTACTGAAAATATGATTAACACAGCAGATATCTCGACAGCAGTACAGATAGTCCACGATTGCATTATGAAAGCTGCAAATAAAAGTATCCCCAAAAGCTCACCCCGTCTACGGACATTCCGCAGACCGTGGTGGAACAAGGCTTGTCACGACAGTTATAAGAAACAAAAACAGCTTTGGAATAAATTTCGCAGATACCCAACAACGGAAAATCTTGTTGCATTTAAGCGAGCCAAAGCTTATGCTCGCTGCATTCGCCGGCGTAGCCAGAGGGAATCCTGGCTTAAATATGTCTCATCCATCACTTACTCTACCTTTAGCAAACTACTATGGAGGAAAGTAAAGGCAGCTAATGGAATCTATCCAGAATGTTCATTTCCTGTGTTGAAATCGGGAAATGTAATTTATTCTTCACCTATAGAAGTTGCCAATGTTCTAGGGCGAGCATTTGAAAAAGTTTCAGCTATTAATTCGTACAGTTCTAAATTTCAAGAGAACAAAAATCGAGCGGAAGGAATTAATTTAAATTTTACTGCACGTAGATCTCTTGCGTACAATAGCGCTTTTAAGCTGTTCGAGCTGAAGAAAGCCTTGCATCAAGCACATGAAACTAGCCCTGGTCCTGATGGAATCATTTACAGTATGCTTCGCCATTTAGATGAGGTGTCACTGTCCAATTTATTAAAACTTTTTAATCGAATCTGGTCTGAGCATAAATTCCCTACACAATGGCAAGAGGCAATAGTGATTCCAATCCTTAAGCCAGGAAAGGATCCTGCCAGCCCTTTGAACTACAGGCCAATCGCTCTAACGAGTTGCATGTGCAAAACTCTCGAGCGTGTGGTCAATGCCCGCCTAGTGTTTGAGTTAGAGAAACATGGATACATCTCACCGGCTTCCAAGCGGCTTCCGACGAGGAACATCAACATTTGATAACATAGTTCTTCCGGAGACACAAATTGGTAATACCTTTGTTCGCAGGAATCATCTTGTTTCCATTTCCTTCGATATTGAAAAGGCATACGATCGTGCGTGACGTTACAGTATTCTTCAAACACTTTTAAATTTGGATTTTAGAGGAAACTTCTCTGTTTTTAATCAAAACTTTTTGACTACTCGGATATTTCGTGTACGTGTCGGTAATTTTTATTCTGATCCTTTTATCCAAGCTGAGGGTGTTCCACAAGGAAATGTCCTCAGTGTCACGGTTTTTATAGCTCACTTTAGGGAAATTCTACAGCATCTTCCATCTGTTCAAGGGACACTATATGTTGACGATTTGCAGATTTCTGCTCAAGGCTGTAATATGCACTTGATTGAATGGCATCTGCAGAATGAAGTGAACAAACTAGTTTCCTGGTGTGAAAGAAATGGGCACACTCTTTCTCCAGAAAAGAGTCGTTGCGTACATTTCTGCCTGAAGCGAAACATGCTTCCATATATATAACATTCTATAATTAACATTCAAGGAAACGCCATTCCTGTTGATAATGAAGTGCGATTCTTGGGAGTGATTTTTGACAATAGACTCGGTTTCCTTCCGCATATTCTATATCTGCGAAAGAGATGTGAGAAATATTTTAACATCTTAAAAGTGCTGTCAAATACTTCTTGGGGTGCAGATCGCCCATCCATTCTCCGAATATACCAAGCCGTTATTTTATCCCTTATAGAATACGGTTGCATGGTATATGGTTCTGCATGCCCTTCTGTTTTGCGCAGGCTTGATACAGTGCATCATTCTGCCCTGAGAATTTGCTCTGGTGCTTTTCGCACATCACCTGTAGAAAGCTTATGTCATCTGCAATCAAATGCCTCTAGATCTGCGACGTCATAAATTAAATGTGCAATATTATTTCCGAGTGCAGTCGATTCCGAAACACCCTGTTAGGCAGTTGTCTCTACCAGTTGGTCTTCGGAGACTATATGATGCACGCCTCTCTCACATTCTTCCCTATTGTGAGAGAGTAAAAATTCTGCTGAATGATTCGGGACTCCATGAGGCTACAATTCAACCTATTAATTACTTTTCCTTCCCACCTTGGGATACTCCAAATTTCTCATTCTTGAACCCGTTTACGGGATTTGACAAATCCACAACAGCACCTATTATCTTTCAGAAGCTCTTTAAAGATCATCGCAGCCAGTTTTATTCGTACACAGAAGTATTCACTGATGGGTCAAAATCTAATAGTCATGTCGGTATTGGTGTTGTTTTACCTACTCAGACATATAACTGCAGCTTGCCCACATCATTCTCTGTCTTGACTTCTGAATTGGTTGCAACAACATATGCACATATGCCCTTCAAGTGATTTCAACTTCTTGTTCACGCACCTTTTGTATCTACACTGACAGCATGAGTGCTTTGGAATCTCTTTCTAACTTCAATAATCTAATGCATCCGGTTGCTTTGGAAATCCTGATTTTTCTTCAATCCCTTGAAAACAATGGGTTCGAAATTCTATTCTGCTGGGTTCCGAGCCATGTCGGAATACCTGGAAATGAAATGGCAGATGCTGCAGCAAAATCCTCAAGCACTTTTCATGAGCGAGTGCTTCCGCATGGCGGTGCAAAGACATGTTTTGCTCGGCACGTTCACATGTTGTGGCAACGATCTTGGGCTCAGCAGATTTCCAATAAGCTATATTCTCTGCAAAAAAGGATTCGCTTATGACCTACCATCCCAGTGCGTGGGCTTGATGTAAAATTAATTCGGATCCGCATTGGTCATACACGCTTCAGCCATAAACACCTTTTATTTGGTGAACTATGCCCAAAATGCACGACATGCCATACAGTTTTAAGTGTTCGTCATGTTTTAATAGAGTGTTCTGTCTTTAATAATCAACGATTACGATTTTTTAATGCAGTGTCTATAGACATGCTTGAACTACTGGGTAAGAAACCTCACTCTAATATTTTTAAATTTCTACAGACCATTGGTTTGTTGCATTTTATTTAATTTTTGTTCGATTTGGAATCTTTTTTCGTGTGTCAGCAATTTATAAACTTTTGCTTTTTTCATAGATGTTTTCTTAAATACTGTTTTAATACATCGGCTTGCGATTGGAATTTTTAACCTTGCCTAGTTTTTAATCGAAATAACCTCTTTAAATATCTTTGAAATGCTTCTTACCATTTGATTGGCGCAGCGTGGCCAGATATGGCTTTTGCGCCAGAAAACCTGAACAACCAAAGCAAACCACGTCCTCTACTACCAGTAAATTTTTATGGAAAAAGGTAAAGCCTGCTAATTGGATCTATAATGAAACTTCTATTCCGGTTTTCAAAACTGGTAATATGATGTATTCGGACCCATTAGACTTTGCTAACATTCTTGGCTAAGCGTTTGCTCAAGTTTCCGCAACTGATTCTTACATCCCTGATTTTATGGCAATTAAGAATCGCGCGGAACGGTTGCCTTTGCGCTTTAAAACCCGAGATGTCAATCCATATAACTGTGAATTCAGGATGTTTGAATTTGAAATGGCCCTGTCTCAAGTCTATGATTCCAGTCTTGGGCCAGATGGAATCACATACAACATGCTTCGCCATTTGAATACCATTTCACTTTCCAATCTGTTAATGCTTTTTAACAGAATATGGACTGAGCAGAAATACCCTTCACACTGGCGAGAAGCTATTGTGATTCCTATCTTAAAACCTGACAAAGAACCATCTGTCCCTCTGATTTACAGACCGATTGCTCTTACAAATTGCTTTTGTAAGACTTTCGAGCGCATGGTCAATGCTCGTCTAATTTTCGAACTAGAGAAACATGGTTGCATCTCCCCATTGCAGAGTAGTTTCGGTAGAGGGCGCTCAACTTTTGACAACCTCGTGTTACTGGAAACCCAAATTCGCAACGCATTTGTCAGGAGAAAGCACCTTGTCTCTATATTCTTTGACATAGAAAAAGCGTATGACCGAGCATGTCGCTATGGTATGCTTTCTACCATTTTTAACTTTGGATTTTGAGGAAATCTGCTCATATTTTTACTTATCATTTTTCTAATTTTAAGAGACATTGTCAGGTAATTTTTAATAGGTTTCTAATTTTACATAAAGACACGCTTTTTCTATTTTAACCATATGTCTGGAGCAATATAGTCATCTATGGCTCTTGCGCCTTTAAATCCCACAATCCAATCCAGCCGATATTTTTACAAAAATTTTTGACACAACGTACCTTTCGTGTTCGAATTGGTAATGTTTATTCTAATTATTTTATTCAAGCTGAGGGTGTTCCGCAAGGAGGTGTCCTCAGTGTCACACTTTTTATTCTTCATATCAGCCAGATTTTGAATCATTTGCCTTCATCTGTTACTGGAACACTTTATGTTGATCTGCAGATATGCTAAGGCAGTAATGTGAATTGATTACAACGACAATTACAAAGCGCGGTAAACAAATTGATAGCATGGTGCAATAACAATGGTCACATCATCTCCCAGGAGAAGAGTAGCTGTGTACACTTCTGTAGGTAAAGAGGCATTCATCAGGATCCCAATATTCAAATAAATGATACACCGATTCCTGTAGTGAATGAAGTACTATTCTTGGGAGTAATTTTCGATCGAAAGCTCACCTTTCTCTCGCATATCTTGCACCTGCGAAGGAAGTGTGAGAAGGCTTTAAACATTTTGAAAGTGCTCTCCAGAACACCTTGGGGTGCCGATAGAACCTCTCTTCTTCGTATTTATGAGGCAATAGTCCTCTCCCGAATTGATTAGGGATGCATGGTGTATGGTTCCGCCCGTTCATCTGTTCTGAGGCGTCTAGATCCCGTCACCATTCAGCTTTGCGTATCTGTTCTGGTGCATTTCGTACCTCTCCGGTTGAGAGCCTCTGTCATATGTCATCAGCTACCCCTTTACTTAAGGCGGAAGAAATTGTCTGCCCAGTTTTATTTCGGAACTAAATCTGTTCCGAAACATCCTTTAAGCAATATGTCACTACCAATAGGACCGCGTCGATTGTATAATGCCCGTCCTTCGCACATACTTCCCTTTTATGATTGAGTCAAATTGCTCCTGTATGACTCGGACCTCAAAGACGTTCATATTAAAGCAGTTGATTCCTTTTGCTTCCCTCCCTGGGATATCCCGCATTTTTCCTTTTTGAATCCCTTTACAGAATTCGATAAATCCTTAACTGCACATGTTGTTTTCCAGCAGCTGTTTTTATATCACTGCCATCAGTATTCATCTTTTGTGCCTATTTTCACGGACGGCTCGAAATCAGAAGGACATGTTGATCGTGTTTCCATCTGAGACATTGGGTCACATCCTTCATAATTGTTGTTCAGTTTATAGTGCTGAGTTAATGGCAATATTCTGTGCTCTTCAGAAAATTTCGCATGCTACTCAACTTAATATCATTATTTATTCTGATAGCATGAGTGCTTTAAAAGCACTTTCTAATTATCACAACGGAATGTATCCAATTGCTATTCGAATTTTGTTTATGTTGCATGTATTAGAACACGCCGGTCTAAATATCTTATTTTGTTGGGTTCCTAGTCCCGTGTTCATTTCAGGGAATGAGAAAATAGTTTCAGCTGCAAAATTTGCTTCGACATTTATGATCAAAGGACTTCCTTTTAGTGACGTTAAACTGTCTCTTAACTGCGGCATTTTATCTTCCTGGCAAAAGTCATGGGATCTGCAGATCCATTATAAATTACATTTAATCAAACCGAAAATTAATTTGTGGCCAGTTAACACTATACGAGAGGTTGATGTCAAATTGACTCAAATCCGTATAGGACATACTCGTTACACGCACATGCACCTCATTTTTGGCAAGGCGGCTCTAAAGTGCCTCACGTGTGATGTAGATTTTACAATAAATCACATTTTAATTGAATGCCCATCTTTTAATTCCTTCCGTCTAAACTTTTTTAAGTCCTTGTCGTTAACTTTACAAGACCTGGTGGGAGAGAAATTCCACCCAAACATTTTTAAATTTTTAAAAACTATTGGTTTTTATATTTGTATCTAGTAATTTTTAACCTCTACTAATGCTTGATTTTTTACATCGTTTTATTGTAGCGTTTTGATCGCATTAGTGTTTCATATAGAACTATTAACATGCTTGCACATTTATTTTCTGCATTTGTTTTTGGATACCTTTCCATTTATATTTTAATATGTGTGCTTTTACTGTCTGCCCTGTCTTCTTACCATTTGCTTAGTGCAGCATAGCCGAAATTGGCTTTTTCGCCAAAAAAAACCAACCTACAAACCAACGATAATTAGCACCACTTTTCATGGCAAGTATTCAAAGAAACATCATGTAAAAAGAATGTAATGATTTGCAATTTCGACATCATTATCTTTAATTTAAGAATTTCTTTACATTTTAAATTTTTAAAATCTTATTTTGTATATAGTTTTTCGAATTTTATGTCATTTATTGGATTGATCGCTTATTCATAGGCTCCTAAATATGTTCCATTTTTACCATTGGTGTAATTTGGCCAAATTTGGCTCTTTTGCCATTAAACTTGAATCAACCAATCCAAAATTATATTGAATAGTTGCATTGAAAATTAAACCATATTCATTGTTTCTAAAAACATCTTATCACGTGATATTCTTTCATTTTTAAATGTTTAGGAGGAATGGATCGAACTATTTGGAGAGATTACATCAGTAATAAGAATATAAAGTTCATATTCGTGAAGAACTTATGTATTTAGAAGATAAATAAATTCTGATGAAAATACAGGTAACAAGTGTAAAAGTGCAAAGTTACATATTTACACTTTTTTTTAATCTTAAAAATACTTGTTTACCGTGACTATTGTTTGTATATTTTTTTAATTATGCACTCTGTTTCATAAAATAGATTTTTTTTTCCTTTTCTTGCGATTCACTTTATTGTAAATCATAGGATTCATAGAAAAGTGAAAGTGTATGCTTGAAGTTTTCGGAGAATTTGTTTAGGACAAATCGCATCATTAAACGTAATATCTGATCTTCCATTCGGTATTGATTCATACTTGCATGATCCATAGTAGGGCAACTGTCCCTGATTAATGAGATGTATTTGGTCCCCTATGACAAATTACACATGCATAAAACTTGTAGTTTAATGGAATATTAAAAAGTCAGTAGCACTGATAAATTTCAAAAAAATATTATCTTTTAATCGTGTTTTGTTTTATCATTAATCTCAATTCCTTTTTGAAACTACAAAAATTTGTTAAGTATAATTATTTTTGTTAGTCAGGAAAGACAATTTCGATTCATTTTTTTTTAAAATCATCCTTTGGGGAATTGCTTCCTTCCAAATATATTTCCTTATTAAAGCAGTAAGAAGTTATATTTCTAAGAATATTTGAAGGAAAATTTAAGAAAGATTATTAAAAAATCCCTAAATATTATAATCGTAATATATTTATTAAACATTCCAGAATAAAAATTGTCAAGACACTTCAGAAAAGAAAAAATAGTACTAGTGAGAGAAAAAAAAATAATTGTTTCATTATCTGTGCCACGACAGCTGTTAATGAATGCAGCGTCTTCTGATGTTTACGTTTAAATTTATTATTTTTAAGACTATATAAATTTTGTAACAGTCATAAAAAATTGAAGAAAACTGCTTTAAAAAGCCCTTATTTTTAAAAAAGGGTTTAACAGCAAATATGCTTCATTATTTTGATAATAAAAACAGCATATTATAAGTCTTCATTTTTTTTTTACTTATAAAGAAAAAGAAGGGATGTGCTATAGCTTTGATATTTTTGTTATCGTTGTTTTCTGTTCATAGGAACTAGCCTGAATTCAGTTTTTTTTTTAATGCAAACAGATTTGTATTTGTTTAAACTGCTTTCCCTGTGTTTTCTTTTATCCGAAGGGGACACGTTGGAATATCTTTGAGTACTTAAAAGACTTGCCTAATTACAGTTCTTCTCACTCAATTTAATCAGAAAAAGAAGAGAAAAGATGCATTATCTTAAGGACATATAAAGACTTGTTGCAAACTTGGTTTACTTCTATTATATCGTTTCGATATTGAATTTTTCTTTTTCTGTTAGCATTATAAGATGCTTTACTTTTTTAAAATTCCATCATATTTGCTTTTATAATGTTTCTACATTTTGTCTACATGGTTACATATCTAATGAATTCTCTTCATTTTTATACAACACTGATTTTAGTCATATCTTGTATTTAGTTTTAATCAGACGTGAAATAGTATTTTATAATATCATCATTTTTTTAAATTTCTTTGTATTTCATAAAGTTTTTAGAATTTTAACTTCTTTTATACTGCATTACCATATGTTTTAAACCATGATCTTGTTAATCCACTGTAAGTTTAGCGCAGCATGGCTAAATATGTAAACCAGTGGCTAAAGCAGTAAAACCCAATCAACCACATACTGGGCTGGTCTGTTCTCTGGGATCAAGCAATGGGGGAAATTTCTTAGGATTGGCGTTAAGAGTAGCCACTGTACAACAAACTTTCTTACGGATCCGTCCGTCCTATGTTTTTTGAATTTCTCAGGAGCATACTTAGTATGAAGCTTGTAACCAAATGCTATTGAATCTGTGTCGGTAACAGTTATGCCGTCAATATTTTTTTTTTGTCTTCAGAATCATTTTACTCAACCTATCGAAATGTCAAGACCATATTTGAAGAATAAT
>JAPMOR010018742.1:195162-252942 GCA_026543865.1 Argiope aurantia | reverse complement strand
TTACTGAAGCAAATATGATATACATAAATATAGCAAAAGAGAAAATAAAAAAAAAATATAACACATATTAAGAAAGTGAAAAATGAAATAAAGAAAGGGCTTAAAATACGGAAAAAAAGACATAAAACATCCGGCAATTTACCCAATTCAGAAAAAAATATTTTCTTTTTTCTTTCTTTTGTGATATGTAATCTTTTTAACTTCTCCAGTTTATATATCCAGTTTTGATTTACTTTCGTATATTATGAATTTTTTCTTTTAAATTATTTATATTATATCAATGTCTGGATTCGCTTTTTTCATCTGTTCATATAGAAAAGATGAAAAAAGCGATATATATCTATTTATACCATGTTTTCACTTAATTGATCAATAATGTTAGTAGAAAACGCAATAAGCTCTAGGATATTTTTGACCATACTTGGTCTAATGTCATAGAGGAGCACTATCTTATTCGAGAACTTGTTGCCAAGTTTCTTCTAGATGGCTTGTTTGAGCCTTGGCAACGTATTGCAATACCGCCTATTGTTAACTGTTGTCCCCCTTTGTAGTCAGTCGATGAACATAAGTCCTTTTTTGTCGAAGAAGAAACTAAGCTTCATTTTCCTGACCTTGAAGCAAAAATTGACCTTTTTTTAATTAGATGATCCAGAATACCTCTTTTCCATGATGATCTGTTTGGAGTAGTGACAAATTGACTTCATCAAGTTTCATTACTTGCCCCAATTTTTGCAACGAAATCTATTCTTTACTCTCTTCATCAGAATAGATGGGGCTGGCAAGGTCATCTAGTACACTCGCCGTCTTCCACTTTTCTGACAGTTTCGAGGGCTCCCATTGTGGGTGCACTTTCCATAACCAAGCATTCTGTGAATTAGACGATGTACATTTTATAGTAGTTTGCATTTTTATAGTAGTTTTGAGTATGAATATTTTTATTTTCACTATATGAGCTCCTCTATAGTCGAAATTGTGATATATCTGGTCACAACGTGCGTTGGCTCAGGCATGGCAATTTTCAGATTTACATGCACTTTCTCATAATTTGACACAACTTGAATATAATGCATTTTGAGAGATTTTTTTTTCATATACATCTTTTACCCTGAAATAAATTTGCAAAACCTGCTTCCATTCTGCAAGAAGAAATTAGATAATTGTACTTTGTGTAGATCTGAAGAAATCCATCACGCAAAGAACTACGAATCAACTCACTAGAAATGAGGCTATTGATATAAATACCTTTAACATTATGAATATGCAAATGAGATAATTCTTGGCTACGCATTTGTCAATCACCATCCGTAGGTAAACATACTAACTCACTGGGATTTGATACAAAACTTCTACAGATAAGGTCTTGAATTCATTCGGGCATATGTTTTTTTAGTTACTGAAAGAATGAAACGGAAAAACAGTTTTGTTTGTGATCTTCAATTAAAATTTGTATGTGTCAGTTTCTGAACTATATTTCGTCCAAGCAAAGAAATATATTATTTAGATACTTGATCAGTATTTCACATATAAGAAAGGGTAAGGAATATTAGATACTAAATACGAATTTTTCATGTTTTAAACCATATTTTCAAGCAGCATTAATTTAGATGATGCAGCATATATAACATATATAGCTTTACATGGTGTAACATATATAAATGCAAAAAATAAAACTGTAGGTAATTGTAATTTTTTTTGGAGAAGTTTAGCAAATTACTTGTCGAAAATGATCTCTACTGGATATAGTAAATTTCAAATATCTCTAAATAATGATAATAAAGAAAGAAAAAGTCAAGATTCAAACTCTAAGATCTTTGACAGAAGAAATTTTAAATATAATCGCAAACCAAAATAAAAAATGAAGTACCAGATAAATATTAAGATATTTTATAGCTATAAAAGTCTTCGAAAACTATATCTAAAGAGATAATCCAGATATTTGGAAAAAGGAATCTGAAATACACAGAATATACCAGAGAAAAACAACGTTATTTTATAAAAAGCAAACAAAGTTAATCATTTTCGGAGGAATTTTAAAACAAATTTCATGCTCACTATTTGTCTGCTCGAATTCCTGAAAGTTAAGCGATGAATAAAGATAACAAAATGAGCTTGCAGGACTCTTGCTTCTCAGACGCCTATTAAATATGCAGCTGAAAACAAGGGGCAGACCAGAGCAGACTCGAGCAATTTTCCAAATTTCTCTAGGAAGATGTTTCGAGATATACAATCACACTTTTTTCAGGACTCGAATCCCAAAAGGATTACGGTCACTGACCCTCAGCTAACAGTTTTATTGGGTAAGGCTCTGGTCTTTTATATATTTAAAATATAGGAAGCTTATTATAGAATTAAATTATGAATAAAATAACTTTGATATTTTATTGGAAAATGGGGCTGTTTTTTTAATTTCACAATGGAAAAGTATTCTTTATTTTAACATAAAATTGATACAAGAAAGTATTTGATAATTTGTTCTTTAGTGAATTTTTTTTATAATGAAGTTGCCAATTCCAGACAAATCTTTAAATTTTAAAAAATATATATAAATTTATTTTTAAATTGTTTTGTTTTCTTAGCTCTACTCTTAACGTGTCAACTTAATAAAATTACAACTTTTTTATGTTTCTTATTGGGAAATTTCATGGTAGCATTTCACACGTCTTCGAAACCAAGAAAAGGCATATATTTTAACTGTATCCATTTGTCCATATATTCCTATGCAATAAATAAGGAAAACGACTGAGTGAATTGTTTACGACGTCTTGTCGTAATTAATCTGTAAATTGTTTCCTCGTTTGGAAATAAAAGATGTCGGAAATTTTAAATGTACTTACCTTAACACATAGTTACTTTTAAGTTTTATATATTTTATATAAGCAAAATTTTTCTTGTTTAATGTAAAAAAAAATAATGGCATTTTTGATCGAGTTTCATCACCACGGTGAGTAATATTTTCAAAATCAATATTCAAAATAATTTATAAAATTGACAAAATTACAGTAACACTGCAATGTTAAAAAAAGTACCATTAAAAAGGTTTTCGTTTTAATTTTAGAATGATGTTGATATTTTTCATTTATACAATCATATCACAGGAAAAAACATCGGCTTGGAATTTCTTAAAATAAATTTCGCCAATGCTTATTTCAAATGTCAAACCTGAATGGCACGTATAGGAAAATATCAAATTTTACTATAGGCTTTACTTACACTAAAGCTCACTGAGCATGAAAATATAAGCTTAATCTTCATATCTTGAACATCAACAATGGTAACGAAAATTAAATATAAATTTCAAAAATGAAAACGATTTGAGTTTCACTTCATCAATGAAATGAATTGCAAAATATGTGTTAATATCTTTTTTTTAAATGAATTGAAATAATATAAATACGAAAAAGTGGTATTATAAATATAATTTCATGAATCTTAAAATAATGTACATTTTTTTAATATTATAATAATTCGAAAAGCATGATGATAAATATCGAAATTTCGATGAATTTGTAATTATAGTTTGAGCAATTGCTCCTACGTATATTCTGCTTCCTTCAAAATTATATAAGTGTCATATTTGGTACTTCTAAGTCAAATTGCCTGGTTTGTAGAGGTCCCAAAAGCACACACAACTTTATTATTATTAATATTATTATTATTATGGACGTAGTATCAAAATTTATTAAAATAAAATTAAATATGAATTAAATATAAAAAATAAAAAAAATATGAATAAAAGGCATAAAATAAAAAAGATAAGAGTTTTAGCATGTAAAGAATGCTTTTAATAATATGTATAGGGAAGAAAATAATCACTTATAAGCCTATAGCTTATTCAACAGTCTCTTTATATCATTTTAGATTATTGTGAATCTCTTGTATTTTAAAATGAATTGACACCTTTTTGAATTTATTTCATTTATAAATTGTAGAATTTTGTTTGCTATATTAAATAAACAAAATTTAGCTAATCGAATCTAGTAGGATATAACAGAGTCCAATTCATTTTTATATGATTGGTAAGAAAATGTTTTTAAAGTTAATGAAATTGACTGAGAAAATTCATTTGTTTTCTAGCGTCTACCAAATATATATCAATAACGCCTAGCTTCGGAAAACAATTTATTTGTTGATTTCACGATTTTTCTTGAAAAGAAAAGATTAAAATATTTTCGGAAAAAATCTGAAGATATTTTGAAGATGACATATTCGTCTATTTAAAAACTTAAGCAGTTTCAATTTATTTTATGCAAAATAGCTCGAAGTATAGAGAGAAGAAACCATCATCTTATAAATAATATCCCGCATTAGAGTTCTTCAAACATATTTTTTTGCTCTTAACTCAAAATATAAAGAGATGCGTGTTTGGAAAGATATCCGAAGCACATATTTCAACTTTCTGAAAGTAGCATTATTACTCATTGTGTGAAATATATTTCAAACGAGAAATGTTTTTTTTCCCAAAGAAATAGGTATTTTGATAGATTTTGTCTGGCACCAGATAATTTCAAATGAAATCACATATGATTAAATGAAATTTAATAATTGAATCTGAAATAAGCAGTGAAAAGAATGTTTATCAATTTTTGAAATAATCGTTCAAAGAAGTAAAATGTCCCAGCTATTTTATTGTATAAACACAAGAGAAGTTCTCAAGTCAAATCTGATACCATTACAAGAAATAAAAGTTAAAATAAACTTATTCAAAAGATTTTTATATAGAGAAAAAGATGCACTTTAAATTTCATACATTGAATATGATTCACATTTTTTTCCATTCCTTGATGCGAACATAGAAGGAAATTACAGTAAAAATCTTTTAACGGAAGGATTTACAGGATATACTTTTACTTTTTTGTTTTATATATATACTAGCCGCCTTTGGCGACCAGCCGGTTCGCCAATATTACCGCTCACAACAAATTTCAATTAAATATTTTAAGTAACTGGTCTCGTAATAGATTCTCAAACAAAACATTTTTAATCGTTAAATTTTGATAGTCATACCAAACTTATACTATTGTTTAGATCGTTTCTTTCAATTTACTATATATTTTGCTAATTTGTTGTCATTTCCGGTAAAACTTCAACTTTAATTTAAAGTGGAAATGATGAAATTGCAATTAATATAAAGATATTTTTTAATAAAACCAAGCGTTTTATTTTATTTATCTTTATTGTTATTTATTTATTATTATTATTACTGAATATGAGTATTGCAAAAAGAATCGCTCGGTATTTAAGTTTTATGTGAGCAACAAAATATTTTTCATAATTTATGTAATATCTAAAACAATAATTGAAAAAAAATTTCTGAGATTCAGCATAAAATTCAGTTTTTAGTTTTGCTTTCAAAAGGATTGAAATGAAATCAATAATAATATTTTGTTCCGGCCTATAAATATATTTCAAAAATTATGAAGTCTAAATTTAATGCAGTAAGGTATCATATTCTGAGAAATATTCTGAACACACTAAATTTTAAATAAAGGAATGAATGTTTCTGTTTTCCACGATCAACTAAGACTTATTTATGAAGATTTAAATGTTAAAAAATTAGAAAAACTCAAAATTTTCATAATCTTGGGCCAATTAATCTTGAGAAACCTGCACGCTGATTGGCGTATTTTCTTTGAAACGATCGATGGAAAATCTAAAATTATCCTTTTTTTATTGAATAGTGATATTCAAATTTTCATAAATCAGTCAGTTTAAGTGATTGATTTAGTTGATTCGAAATTAACTCTTTTTATTTAAAATATTAGTGTTTAAAGAATATTTTGATATTCGTAATTTCCAAAGCAAAAGTTTAATGTAAAATCAAAAATTCGTTATTTATTAGAGCATTTATTAAATCAAGTTACATAAAATATAATCATTTTCCATTTAGACCATTTTAGCAGATCTGTGTCTAACTAAAGGTTTACAAATTAGCTGTGTGGCCCTGATTTGAATGGATATCCTGTTCATATTAAACAAAACTTGCCTTAAAATATAACTGATTTATTGGATTAATAATATAGAGAGTGTAAAAGACCATAAAATAATTTTTCTTGAATTTATTTTTTAGAAAAAATATTTCATATATGTTTCCTCTCCTGCAGACACGTGCCGAAAATTATATGTTTGCAGATTTTATTTCCAAAAACATTTAATTTATTTTTAGTTGGAGCTTAAATGAATGTGATGGCAACACTTTGAAAAAAGCTAATTTTTTCCCATGAATACGAAACGTGCTGGAGCAGTTTAAATTTTATTTTTATTTTGTAAGAAAAAAAATTGTTGAAAAATATATTTAAAAATTCATTAAAAATAGAAATTTAATTTTAAGGTTAAAATATTGGTATCATTTAAAAGATAAAGTTTTTATCTTTAACTTCATGTAAAAATCTTTTTTGTGCGGTAATAGTTTCGGAAGTTATAGCAGAAACACGCCAAAATTTCGCTTAATTTTTAAATAAATAAAATTCTAATTAAAAATTCGAAAACATAACCCCCAGGTGCACAGTCCCAACCTTCAAGGTATACACGTGCCAAATTTGATAGCTGTAGGTTGAATGGTCTGACCTGTAGAGAGCCAACACACACAGACACACACACACACACACAAACATTGAGCTTTATTATAAGTACTACATAGAACAAGCACATCAAAAGTAAACATAACATTTCAATAGTTGCCAAATACAAAAGAGAGAAAAATGCAATTAATAAGCAGACGATATTTAGAAAAGTACAGATATTTAGACTGGAAAATGAAATTATCTGAAATTAACCACACGCGCAGACGATATTTACAAAAGTAAAAATATTCAAACCTGGAAAGGAAAATATATGAGTTATTCCATCAATAAATGCCATAAGTTTGTTTATATCTTCATTATTTTATGAGTCATTAAACATCAAAATGGATCCGGGACTAAAAAGACACCCTGTATAGAGAGTGTAAAAGATCATAAAATAATTTTTCTTGAATTTATTTTTTAGAAAAAATAATATTTCATATTTGTTTCATTTCCTACAGACACGTGCCGAAAATCATATTTTTGCAGATTTCTTTTCCAAAAAGATTTAATTTATTTTTAATTGGAGCTTTAATCAATGTGAGGGCATCACTTTGGAAAAAGCTAATTTTTTACCATGAATGCGAAACGTGCTTAATTTTAATTTTAATTTTTTACGAAAAAAATTATTGAAAAACATAGTTAAAATAGTTATTTAAAAATTCATTAAAAATAGAAATTTAATTTTAAGATTAAAACAGTAGTGTCATTTAAAAGATAAATATTTGATCTTTAACTTCATGTAAAAATCTTTTTTGAGCGGTAATATTTTCGGAAGTTATAGCAGAAATACGTCAAAATTTCGCTTAATTTTTAAATAAATAAAATTCTAGTTAAAAATTCGAAAAAATAACCCCCAGGTGCACATTCCCGGCCTCCAAGATATACACGTTCCAAATTTGTTAGCTGTAGGATGATTGGTCTGGCCTGTAGAGCGCCAACACACACACGCACACACACACATTGAGCTTTATTATAAGTATAGATATAAAAATATTTTTTATATAAATCATCAAAATAATTCAAAACAATTTTTAAAAAATTCCCAATCGTCGAAGAAAACATTTAAAAACTCGTATAAATAAGAAACAATGTTTGTGTTTCAACCTAATACAATTTAGGAAATGTTGATTGAATTCTATAATTTATTTCGGCAGAAAATAATGTTTACATTTAAACTTAATTCTGTTTATTCAACATATTTGTTTGTTTCAACATATTTGTTTGAATTCAGAAATATATTTCTAGGGTAACAATTTGCGATAAAATCGTTCATATAATTCTAACAATGAAATTTTCGATATACAAAATTGTTTTGAGTACCGGTATTTCAAATATCAAATCGAGTTTTATTTGAATAAATTATGTGCTATGTTTTGGCTTTTCTCGTTAATTCCCTTTTTAAAACCAGAAAATATTTCATCAAAAACATGACTGGCGGGAATAATAGAATGAAGAACAAAGATTGTATTTATATGGTTTCATCAAACTATATTCCATTAAAAATCAACTTAATTAATTTTAGCATTTAAAAATCAATTATTTGTTGAAGAAATAGTAATGGACAGAAATACAATTACTATTTTTCTGTTTAAAAAGTGCAAAAAAAAAAAAAGCAATTGTGATAAGATCTATAATAGAGAACAAAATTATTTTAATTCATATTTATTTTATGTTTTTAAAAAATATATCACAAAAAGTTCCTTTATAAGGATATTTTTCATAAAACACCAATGAAATAAAAAAATTGCTAAGAGTATAAAACATTAAAAGATATATTATTAATTCGGAAATTTTAAACTGTATTTTAAAACAATGCAACAAATTCTTAATTTAAAAGTTGTAAATTATCAGTCTTACTTCAATACATACCAAAATTTTAGTATATATAAAAATATACATTGAAAAATCATTCGTATCACAACACGAATGAAATATAAAAAGATCCACCGTTTCAAAAGGTTAAAATTAAAATTAAGTTTAATTAAAATGAATATTAGAATAATTATTTTTAATTCTTGCTTTCTTCATAGTTAGGAAAACTATCTTTATCGTTTTTATCTTTCATTGCAATAAATTCGCAACGAACAATCAAAGCTAAAAATTCTGATATTTAAAAAGAAATAAATAAAAAAAATGATGTACCGAGAAAGAGGTTATGCTAAAGAATAGATTATACATAAATTTCAAATAAACATATTATCGATATTATTGAATTTAACAATTATATTTTCAAATAAGCTCCTGTTTCTTAATTATATTAATTTTATCTATGTTAGGGCTATCATTCGTAACTCGAAGAAGATATACCTTGAAAATAAAATTAAACTAATGTAATTTTAGGTTTGTGCAATTCTTACTTAATTTTAACATTTTCTGAAGGCAAAACATATTCGGTTGTATTACAGATTTCGTCCATTTAAGAATTTTTTTCTTATTCTAAATGTCTGGTTTAGAAGTAATATAAACTGTCCAATAAATTAGTAACTAAACCAAATCAAATTTCTTAGATGAATAATACGAGGCAAAACGAATATTCTTTTTTCAAAACTTTATCATTCGATAAATAGTTTCAGCCTTTTTTGTTTGAAAGATAGGCTTCATATAACACTCTGTAACATATAATAAACAAAAACCGGAATTGTTAAATCTGCCTTCCTTTTGTTGCGCATCATTCATTAAGTAAGTACTGCAATTTAACAGAATTTGAGCAGAAATCCCGCGCAGATGTTTGAAGTAACAGCTTGTCATACGAGCTTTTAGATATTTGGTTCTGAATAGAAGATGTAAATTTTAAGTGATCTCATGAATTTAGATCTAAAATCTTTGTTTTAATGCATAATAAAATTCACTTTTAAAAATTATATTACAAGATAGTAATTAACATTTTATTATGCTAGAATTAAATAATTGATAAACTGCTGCTAATTTAAACATAAATTTGGGTAAAAGTCAAAATTTTATTGTCTTTTCAAATTTTTAATAAACAGCACAAGAATAATTTAAAAAAAAGTACTCAAATGTTTTGAAAATGTTTCATGCCTCGAATTCATTTTTCAAACTTATTTCCAAAGTGAATGATTTGATGAGTTCTTCTTACAGTTTACCACCATCGAAGAATTATTTTAAAATCTAAAATATTTTTTCAGTCTTTATTGAATAACAACTAAACTTCACTAAAATCACTTAAAGGGCATTTTTAAAATTTTTCATGTTAAGAAACGGAGAAATATCAGTTCAGTAATTCATTAGGTTCTTTATCTCTAGCACTACTGAATAGAATTCAAAATTTAGTTGAATGCGTAGTTTGATTTAGTGCACATATACACATAAACATTTTCTATCTCTTTGTAAGGTCAATGAGTTTTTAATACACGTTTATTCAAAGATTTTCTATCTTATTTTTTATATGGATTTATTTTAAGTGAATCAGAATCTATTATTAACGTACGTACTAACTATATTGATACATATATTCATATCCATATTTTACTTTTCTCTATTTATGTAGAAAGGGTGGAGATGTAAAAATAAACAATATATATTTGTCAGTTCCTTAATCATAGAGTAATTGCTCTCTTCCGCGTTATAACGAAGCGCTCAACAGTGATGGCATGAATCAAATGTACTCTTATTTTGATGATAAATTGGCATTTATCAAAGCAATTAATTAAACATGTATTTTAATTAGTGCTCTAAGTGCATTAGCTCTTAGTACAAGACTCTTCCTATCAATTCTTAAATCATAAGTAATAAGCATCTTGAAGTTTGTCTATGTGTTATGACAACATTAGTACATTAAAAAATTAATCTAGTTATTGCATGCGAAAACAAGATTTAAATGTTTCTAACAGTATAGGTTAACTTTCTTGTATAGCCATACGGAAAGTCATTATAAATTAATAAGTAATATATTAATCGTTTACATAATGTGTAACACTAATAATGCGAGTTCTTGAAGTGAAGCAGAAAGTTATTAAGCCATTGTGGAAGTCAGTTCCATTTATTCAACAAAACTTTCCAGGCTTTCCTAATGGCTGTAGTTCAGGAAAGAAGATGAGTCTCATAAATCAAAGCACGCCCTTTCTTGACGTAAAGTTCGTCAATTGATGTGAGGCACTGTCCTATTTTCGAACTGTGTGAGGTGAATGTTTTACCAGGCTGGAAAATTCGGTACTATCCATTGTTTTGGGCATGCCTAAAGTAGTCTTCTCCCTATTGCTATAATTCATGTTGAAAGATATTCAAAATGGAAGACAGACGATCATTTTTGTTGAAAGTTCATACTTAAGAAGGACGCAGTCAAGCAGAATGTTTTACTAGAAATGATATTCTAAAAATATCATCGTAAATACAAGAAAAGAAATGGATCTTCAGAATGAATAAAATATGAAAGGGTATCAAATATTTATATCACTCATGTGTATTGTGTTATATAATTCATGATATATTAGGAATGTACATATATTTTGAAAGATGCATAAATTAAATTTTTAAACTTCATCTTAAATAATATAATTTCAGTGTTACTCAGAAGGTAAAAAAATGTTGCAAAATTTTTATAAATTTGTTTTGATTTTTAAACTCAAAATTATATTCCGGTCCTGCTGAAAGAATTGTTTATTCATTTAATTATTAAAAAATGTTTTATTGTATAGAAGTTACCTTCATTTTTATCCTTTAAATATGTACAGTCATATACATATACTATATATCAGAAATGAACATATATTTGCGTCAAAAGGAAATTTATACATTTCTAAGATATTTGACATTTTTTGTATGCCCAAAGTTATTTTCAACTTCTTGTTTTTTTGAAGTATTTCATGATCCTATATAAGTAGGGAAAAAAACATTTTGTACTTTCATGTAGCAATGAATACATATTATATTAAATATATTTTATATCATGGAATAAGTATTGATAATTTAGTATGAGAGCGAATTTTCTTTCACTAAATATCACTATCATATTTTTCCTTAATTTTTTATCAAATGCATACATTTGGATTTACGAAGAAAACTACAGATATTTAAAGGAATAAATCGAAAATTTAAATAAATTATTTGCGAATATTTTTCTTAATGACATCAAAATCTTTTTGTTGACTTTCTTCTGAAAAGCGAATCAAATTTCAAGATTTCTTACAAATTTAATAGATGATGATTGATCAATTTTTATTCAAATATTGAAATGTGCTTTTAAGAAATACAGGCTACAGAACAGAAATTATTTTGATTAGTAAGCTCTTGTAACAGATCATTAAAGAGTAATCTAATTTCTGTTTGTCGCGTTTTATATTTCTCGCAATATTATCGAGGAAATACGAAATTTCCTCAGCTAAAGTGGTTTTGATTAAATTTCGAATTTTTGACATTTTTTTTTATAGAATTCATTTTTTAATAATTTTTTAAACAAAAAATAAATCCTAAAACATTGGTATGGGAAAGTCTTTGTGTTCTTAATAAGACGTACATAGAAATAATAATTTAATAAGAGAAGTCTCTTCTCAGCTTCCCGAATGAGATTAATTATTTAAACAATGTGCTAATATATTAGGTATTTCAGACAATTCAAAACGAGAGATTCTATACGACCAATTAATCTCAAATTATTCCGGTTGTCAAAAGCAGATAGATAAGTTGATGAGTATCCTGATCCCATTATCAGTGATAATTATTCCGATTGTCTTATGTGCCTTTTGGTAAATGACTTTAAAACAAATATGAATATTAACTAAAATTTATTGTAAATTGTATTTGTTTTATTTAATTTAGCCTTGCTTTATTTGTAAATTATTTTGCATTTGCTATAGACCATTAATATTTATAGAGCCTTTTCTCACACAATTGTGCGATGATGAATTTTCTTATGCAAAAATTGAAGGCTAATATTATATTATTCTCTGTGATTCAAAATTATATATCTGATATAATTTATTGCTCTTTGATATTTTATCATATTTCTACACTATGCGTTTTTAAAAGCTATTTTATTGAGTATTTTTAGTTCTTTTATCTTTTCTTTGGATATTTAAAAATTTAAATTAAATCGAATATTGCATAAATAAAAATTGCACTATATTACCGGAATATCATACTGTTTGTATTCTGTAGTCTTATATTGAGATTAAAAGATAGATATGTTTATTTCCTTTTTTTGGACTTTTACTTTATTTGTTACAAATACTGTTGTAGATCAAGTATTGTTGTATTATCGCTGTATTGTTATATTATCAAGTTCTCAACATTTAAGTTTATGCATTAAATTTTCTCGGTCAGAAGGAAAGGCAGCTGACATTTATTATTCGAAACAAAACTTAGTTGTCTGTTTTAGATAATAAAACTAATGTCATAGTTTAGATAGAAAGTATTATGTTGAATTCGTTTTTCAGGCAGTTCTTTTATTTAAAGTCGCTAGAGGACACTATTGGAATGAACTTGTAACGTAATTTTGGATGGAGGCTTTTGTTGCTACATATTTCATTCTGTTTCCATTTACGTTAACATAATTTTGAGCACTGATGTGATTACGAGAACAAAACACTTGATTGCACTTTACGATAATTTCTCGTGAAGATTTCGGAACTTCGAAAGCAGATTTAATATGTGCCAGATTTTAGTCTCAACTTCATCAACTGATAGATTATTAATAGCAGTATAAAATTAATTTCACAAATACGCTAGGAAGGAAATTGCCGGATGAAGGAGTTTGCAATAAGAAAATCACATCGTGAATATTTTGGCCTGTTAATTGATCTAACTATTCTGTCTTCCGAAGTCATTTACATTTTCTTTGCTATTTGACCGGTTGTTGGTCAGGTCCTCCGGTTGGACTGGTCAGATCCCCCACGAGGGGGGGGGGACCTGAAGAAAGAGGATGAGAAACTTTTGGTATGATGGTCGGTTCTCGTCCCTTTGGTGGGTACAGAGAAGGTGGGAGTTGGTTACTTCCACTACTTCCCATCGATGATGGCACGTACTTCCTTAGGGAAGGGTTGTACCGTGGACTTCAGGACTGAACCCCAGTCCTCAAGTGCTGACACGGCGTTCTGGTCAATCGTTTATTTTTTCCGTGTGCCTCGAGGTGGGGTGAAGTAATCAATTTATCATGATTATAACCGGTTGTTGTGAGTAAGAGTGCTGTATTTACTTCGAAAATTTGAAATTAAAATCAGTAGAATCACTGGAGTTGAGCAATGGCTCTCTTTGTGATAAATATCTTTGATTGATTAATAAAACAGCAGCATGTATAACTTATTAATGAAATGATAATTGATAAATAAATGATAATAAATGAAATGATGAATAAATTTATAATGATTGATTAATGGCATTTACAAGCAGTATGGGTATATTCATAACATATCACGCAAAAATCTATAAATGAGTCGAATTCTAGATGAAATTTGACCTGGATTTAACGAACATCATAATTTCATAATATTATGACGGAAGTATCCATATTATATACAAAATATATTATAAAGCGTAATAAATATATTTTATTATATCTATTCATTATGGTATCATTGTTTTACCACATACTTACTATACATGTAACTAAATGTTGTATTTCGTTTCATAGTGAATTTTCTTTCAAGATATATGTAAATTCAGAAAACCTACGCTTATTGACAAAAAAGTTATTATGCAGCGTAAACGCCTGTGGGAATTGGTATTCTGTTCTATTTTGTGGGAATTGGTACAAGGGTTTTCGATTTTGCTTTGCATTTTATTAGGCTGTTGAGAATAATCATCCTGCTATGAATTTCTATGCAATTTGATGAATGCCGTCTTTTTGTATATATTGCAATTTGAATACTTTTTTAAGAAACATAATTACATTTACAAAAGGAAATCAAGAAATGTAAATATACAGGGTGGTTATAATTAAAGTTACCCTGTTTAGACCTACATAGTGTCCGCTCTAGTGGAAGGATGTCGAAGAAACTTGATACTCAGATTGTATGGATCATAGGAAACAAAAATCAGCAATAAAAAAAAATAGTTCAAATTTCAACCGCCAGGTGAGAAGGTGGCACATAAAAAACAACACAATTTGAAACTTAAAATCTTTATTTAATTGCAATATATGTTCAATGTACATCCCATTTTCGTCAAGCACATGTTCAAAGCGTGTTATGGCGTGTTCAACAGTGGCACGAAGAGTTTCTCGATCAATTGCAGCAACATGACGTGTTATACTTGCTTTCAATTCATGCAGAGTCCGTATGCTTCCTCCATAGACACGATCTTTCAGTAATCTCCACAACCAGAAATCACAGGGATTCAAGTCCGGAAAACGCGGAGGCCAGACAAATGTAAAACTTCTTGAAATTACCCGTTGATCTTCAAAATGGGCACGAAGCAATGCCGTCACTGGTCGAGCAATGTGAGGTGGTGCACCATATTGCATGAAGACAGTGGTCCCTAAACATTCTCGTTCTTGTAGCGGCAGAATGACTTGCTGCTGAAGAAAATCGCGGTAACGGGCACCCGTAACGGAACACCTTTGAGGGCCATGAGGTGTGTTCTCCTCAGGCAAAAAGGAACCAAGAATGAAATTAGCAGTAAAACCACATCATAAAGTAATGTAATCAGGATGTAGAGACTGTTCATGCACATCATTAGGACTTGCAGTATCCCATATGCGACTGTTCTGAGTATTAACTGCTCCGCCTAGGGTAAAATGAGCCCCGTCCGACCACAAAATGTTCCAAGGCAATGAATTGTCAATGGCTATTCTGGCTAAAAAATTCTAGCAAATTGATTTCGTTTTTCCAGGTGTGCAGGATTCAGCGCTTGCACATGATGGATGTGTATGGATACCACTTTACAATGGGTCGAAGAACTTTTCGTACTGTAGACCAAGGGAGGGACAAATCACGTGTCACCGCTTGAGCACTTAATGAAGAATATTACGAATCAGACGCTCTTTCGACACGGCAAGAGTGACATTTTCCGCAGTTTCATTTGAAATCCGTTTCCGTTCTCTTCCTTGTACCACACCCAAATCTCCAGTCTCTTCAAATTTAATAATCATCTTTTTCAAAGCCTGCCTGGACAGAGGCCCTTTCCGTAAGTCTTTCAGGCGCCGATATTCTCGCAGTGCAGCTGACAAATTATGCTGTTCTGATAAAACAACTTTATCAGTAAAGCTCTTCCTTTCTTCTCTAACGACATGGCGAAGAATGATTTTGCGGCAGTGTACTGGCTTTTTAAATTACTATAAATTTGCATAACGGCCTTTATCGTACATGAAAACCACCATCTATCGGCCAAAATTTGAACTAATTTTTTTTTCTTTCAGATTTCTTTTTCCCATGATCCATACAACCTAAATATCAAGTTTCTTCGACATCCTTCCACTAGAGCGGACGCTACGTAGGTCTAAACAGGGTAACTTTAATTATTACCACACTGTATATAAATAAATGTAAAAATTATATGCAAATAAATTCAAAAAAGTATTCAAACATATAAACACATCAGAATAAATTGAAAAGGTATTTAGAAATATAAATACATATTATTAAATTGAAAAAAAAAATTTACAAATGTAAATTAGCAGGAATCGATTGAAAAAGAAATTTATAACTATCATTTAAGACGAATTTTGAAAAAAAATGTCTACAAATGCAATTTTAAAATAAATCAAGTAAGAATGTCTGAAAATATAATTTAAAATAAATAAGTTGCAAAAAAATCATATAGATGAAAATAAAAATGAATCATTTGGAAAATATATATCTGGAAAAGAAAATATTTGTATGAATTGAAAAAAAATATTTATAAATGCAAGTAAAATGAATAATTTGTAATAAAGTGCCTATAAATACGGATTAAAATAAAGCAATTGAAGAAAATGTTTTTTAGATTTTGATATCATGCCGAGAAACACGAGGAAAAAGCCCAGAAATCGGACAATGATTAGACACGTGACTTCATCAAGACTCATCGTGAAATTCCCCGCGTTTTAAAGGAAAGTGTAGCTTCAAGTGACGGTCACATTAACTGACAAGGATTAAAATTTGAGATTCCTTGTTCAAACTGAAAATGAGTTCCTTTGAAATTTACAAATTCCGAAATTATCTAGCAATAATTTCAAAATTTGACGTCACTAGTGCATTAAGATGTCGAGATTATTTCAAATAAATTTTGTGATAAGTTAACTATAATGCTAGATATTGATTTAAATCATTTATATAGCACAAGATTTATTGGAAAGTACTTCAACTGATTTTTGAACTTCAGTAAATGATAAGAAATAATCCAGCATATTCTTGAATAAAATGAATCTTTTTTTGGATGAATTTGTATGAATGGAGCAGTAAAAATTAGAAAATGAATATATTCTAAACTCTAAGTATGAAATTTATGCTTTCATTACTATTAAATTAATTTTCATAGTCGCTTAATTACATTACGGAATTATTCCTCTTTTACTTATTATACAAATAAGGAACCCGTATTTAAATGATGCCCATTTTATATTCATTAAAGTTAAAGCCATTCATCTTAATCTTAAAATTTGAAAAAGCCTCATTCGTCATGAGAAAGTTAGACTTCAAAGCGTCATCGCATTTAAAAAAAAAATGAAAACACCATTTTTGTTAAAGAATTACTCTTGCGTAAAGCTTCAGAACCTAAATTTTTTATTTTATTTGGAAGTCAACTGAGAGTAATAGAAGGTAAACAGTTCCGTAAATTTTTAATTTAAAGAATGTTCTCTTTTATTTACTTCTCTCTAAAAATACTTTTCCTTTCCCAATGAAATAAAAAGTTTTTGGCTTCTTAAAGAAAAGAATGAATGCAAACATTCATATTTATTCACCATATAACAAATTTTTTCATGCTTCCGTTTAATTTTTGTGTTGTTCTTTTAGATTTAGTATAGTGTTTACATGACATTTTCTTACTTATTTGACAGTTTTGTTTTATTATTAAAAAATAAAAAGGAAAAAAATATAGTTATTCACGAATTTCAAATTAATTCAAACATGGTGTATGAAAACTGGAATAATTTCAACAAGCTCAAATTTGTTTCACCTTCATATTTTTTTCTCTTCTGTTGTTGAAATTAGACCTATGGTTTTCAAAAATGTTTATGCCAGAAACTTAAATAAAATAAACTTAAAATAAAAACTTAAACTAACATGCATAATTTTAATAGGAAAGAGTTGTTTTCGTATTTTACTTTAAGTGAAAAGCATAACAAACTGAATAAATCATTAAAAGATACAAAAAAAAAAATGAAATCAAATTTTATCCGTATATCTCTTATGTTTTTAAGTTTCACAATATCAAAATTTATTTTCTTGATCTTATTGGCGGCCTATACTTGGAGAGTCATCAAAAGCGAACATGTAATAATTACAGTATTGTCAGATATCCCCTGATGGTTGTACGGTAAAAGCAACCCAACAAGTTAGGTAATGAAAAATGACAATTTATCCCACGGATATACCAGAAAACACGCATCACAGGCAACAAAGACAAAGTTGAGCTGTAGAAACAAATACGCAATCTCATAGAAATTATCAGCTCACAAATATACAGCAAATTTCTAAAAAAAAAAAAAAATCATAATAGCGCTCAGAATAAACAACTTTAAAATCTATTAAAGAAATAATTATTTCACTTAAATCTCTCGGATCTACATAGATTTTCTGACAGAACGTCTCTAGATTTCGGTTCTTAAATGAGATAACGTCATAATTCTTGCATTTTTCAGAACTCTTTTCTTTTTTGTCTTTAAAGTTTTCTAATGCATCGCCGTTTTGTTAAATGTTCCTGAAGTTTGTCGCCAAGGTCAGACTGGCATCATTGAGTCCCTGTAAATTTCTCTTTCCAGGGATTTGTCTTTATTTCTTTATACTTATATCCTTATACTTTTTTACAATGTAGCACCTATTTAACCTTTAACTCTGTCCTTTGTTCAAGTATATTTTGTAGGAAAATTTTTTGAACTCCTGATCAAACATGACGGCATCAAATTATTACATAAATATTTTCTTACTTCGTTTTTGGGGATGGTATGTTCTGATTCTAAAAAAAGATTGTAAAACATTTATTTATTCATATATACTTTATAATCTTATTTTTGAATTCTGCGCATATAATGTTCGAATCAAAGTGGTCGAATATTGTTTTCTCTTCATTTCTGTATTATTGTTACAACTGTTTTCTATTTTTATTTCAACTAGAAAGGATAAAATTCCTTCCAAGTATATGCTTCAATAATATATTGATTCGGTAGAATAGTAATCGTGCCTATAAACTTTTACTTTTTCAGTAAATTTGGAAGAACATAGCTAGAAATTCAGTCAAATCTATTTTATATGTATAAAAATTACACAATAGAGAAATTTTTTTTATGACCAGTGAACAATACATGTCAATTAAATTATCGAAATATAAATTTTGTTTTATCCAAAGACACAGATTCCCCTTGAAAAAAAAAGACGTACATAGTAATCTGCTCTTTTAAGCCTAAAACGACATTTACAAATAATATAACTGCTAAGAATTACTTTACAAAACGTACAAGAACCGCCACTATTAGGAACACAATATATCATTATCAATCAATTAGTAACATACCATAGAGAAACCTGGAAATGATGTTCAATTTTTACATCGGTAATGACGCTGTGGATAGATGTTATGAACGCACACACTTCTAAAAAAGAGAACCGCTGACCTAAGATGATATTTTATGATAACTATTCTCATAGGTTTGCTTGCAATGCATTTATATTGTGGACAACAGCAAATAGTAAATATAAAATAACAAATGGACCAAAAGGAGGCTGGTTTTGAGACAATTAATCGTCAGCATTTGCTCAGTAAATTCAAACAAATACAACAACACCCAGAAATAAAGTCGAAAGTTAACTGAATTTATAATACTCTTCTAATATTAATTTATATTTGGCATTGAACGTGTGTCAAATTGTGTCCAAGTAATGACAATAAATGAATTACATGCAAATAATTTTAAAAAATCGTAACAAAATCCATGTAACATATTTTTGTAAAATTCTCTTCTTTTAATAATAATGATGAATGTGAGTGTTTTAGAGCTATAAATCTATCAAGTTTGGCACATATATATCTTGGAGTGTGGAAATGTGCACCTCGGAGTGATTTATTTTTGAAATTTCAATTAGAATTTTTATTAATTCAGCAGAATATTAATGATTTCCATGGCAGCATCCGAAAATATTGTCGTTCCAAAATGTAATTTATACCGTTTTAAAATTTAAAAAAGAAGTCTTTTTAATGATACCAATTTAATAGCCGTGTAAATTTTTGCTGAATTTTAACAATTTCTTTAAAAAAAATCCTGATTTCCAATAATGGATAACGTTGTTGCTCTGAAATTCAGCTTGTTTTCATTCTTTCATCAATTGTCTGATTGTGTTATTTTCTGATTTTGATAAGAGTTAAAGAAAGATAATATTTTCTATAATAAATTCCTTTTATATATGTTTGACGTTTCTATAGTTTACGAGACTGATAAGAAAAGGAATTTAAAATACTCCGCAATTTTTAAGAACGACGAATCGCATATTTACATTTTTTTATAGCTCTGTAATGTCTTGGGATACCATTAGAAAGGTTCATGTACACTATAAACAGAATTTAAGCAAGACAATTAAAATAAGGCAGTGTTATTTTCAGACAATTTGCTAATACCTTGGGTATTAAGTTATATCTAAACAATTAATTTAAAATCTAATATAGCCAATATTTATGGCGCACCAACTGGTCAACTCAGGCAACAAATAGAAAATAAAGGGAGGACTAAAAATTCCTATCGATAGCCTGGAATGTAAAGGTAGATCGATTCTTTTACATCTGAGTTACTATTTGACAACAAAAATTTTGATGCTAGAAACAGTCAAAATAGGAGCTCTGAAAATCATTTTTCAGCCCCGAACTTCTAAGATATAGTAGTTGTAATACAAAAGCTATTCGTCTTAATGAGGCGTTAATTTAGCAAATTGGATTTATTTTTCCTATCTTCAATATTAAAATCATAGCAAAATGATAATTTCAACTCCAACCATTTCTACACCCTTTGAGCTCATCCGAGATTTTTTACACTTCTTACAACATATTCCGAGTCAGTTAAAACCCAAACAAAATTACTCTAGTTATCCTGTTTGCAAGATAATATAGACAAAACATTAGAGGCAAATATAATTTTTTAAATAGTGGATGGTTTTGTTTTCTAGAAATTATGATCGGTAAAGAATTGAAGAAATTTCTGGTCTTACAATAGAAAGTCTTCTTATAGAAATTTATCTAAAACTGTTCTAATTCAATTATTTAATTTAAATAAATAATATTCATACTTAGATATTAATTATTCCATTTTTCAGGTTTCCATTTTAATCTGTCAAAACAATTCTTATTTATTTCAAATATTTTTCTGAAATATGAAAAAAAGAAAAAAAATGTAGATCGTGTTTAATCATGTGTTCACATTGACTTTTACATTATACCAGTATACTGAATGCGAACGGAGCAGCAGGTTAAGGGAACCGGTTAAAATCTTCCGTTATTTTAGATCAATATTCACATTTTTAAGCTTTGAAGTATTTTAAGAGTGGAATTTAGTAACTATACATTTTAATAAACTTTACAGTGAATCAATTAATCATTTCCAGGAAATGCGTCACATCAGTTCGAAGTTTAACTCTGCATGATTTTACTGTTTCTTAATTTCTAAAACCTGTGCGCACGAACTTAATTAATCACCCATTTTGCAGTAAATAATCTTCATCATCATGCATGCAAAATAGACTGAGTGTTTAAGACTACATTTCATTTAATCAATGAGGGATTAATCATTTTATCCGCAACATGAACGCGATAATCCGCATGGCTTAAAGGACTCTCCTTCTTGAAATTCATTAAGAAAATAGCTTCAGCATGAATAAGTAATCGCGGTTAATTAATTCTTCAATTTGTTTATTGGGAAACATTCTTTTATTCTCCTTTTGTATATTTTCTAAAGTAGCAGCCTTTTGGTGACCAGTTGGTCCGCATGGATTATCCCTTTAAAGGGATAATTTTTTTTCTAGCCATGGTATATTTTTAAGTAATATTTAAATAATATTATGTAATATTTTTAAGATTTTGCTAGGCTTAAAAAAGTGGTTCATGTAGCGTTTTAAAGGAATTTAATTCGATTAATCAATTAGGATAATAATTAACAAATCAAGACACACTATTTGGTATAAGATAAGGAGCTGAAGCATCTATGTTCCTCTGTTATTGAAACACATGTCAGAATTTATGTCAATCTACATAATTTCATGCAAAAGAGGATGAATTGGGTGGGTTACAGATTTTCCTTGGCCGTAGATAGGGTTAATGGTCATTAAAAGTTTTAATTTAATATTTCATGCCACTTGGAATTAATGGCGGTTTTAACGTGGTATTTTTAAGCTACAAATTTTTAGTCACATAACTCATTGTTTAATTTTATGTTGTTAGTATGTTTACCTTAACTAAACCTGTTTTATTAAATTATAATGCAGATATTTTGAAATGAAGGACATTTCATTCTTGCATCTATTTTTTGGAAGGTATCGCTTCATATTTATTTTATTTCATATAGACATATGCTAAAAAGTAAACTTTTCTAAGCTTAATTTGCAGAAAGAATAAATCCTCTTAATCTTTTTAATTTGAGTTTTTGTCTTGAATGACGAAACTGTAAGGCAAGAATAATGTGCTCTGGCGAGTTAAATTTAAATTTAATTTCTTATAAAATATATTGTTTGGAATTATGCTTAAAATATTTTTAAAAATTAAAAAATAAGATATAGTGCAAGATGATTTATAATAAATAATGTATTTTCAATTCTGTTGTTCTTTTGCACATGTGATCGAAATTTTGAAGGGAAAAAAATACTTTAAAAAAAATCAAGATAAATCAAAATAACAATAGAAATGTTGAATTTACAAAACAACTGCTTTAAAAGTATGTTATATGACAATGAATTACAGTTAAATACAAATTTGGATATTTTAAGTTTCGCAACATACTATTTTCAGTATTTTTTTAAATTTCGGTTGCTATTTCGTATTTATTTTCTATAAATTGATTGATTTGATACCATCCAAGAAAGAAATGTTCCGACAAAACCTTAATAATTTCCCAAAATTGAGTCTTAGGGCAGCACAATTTCCTCATTTTTCACAAATTTGAAAATAATAAAAAGACACTTTTGATATGCATTTATTACTAGGATTTTTTAAAACTTTTTTTGTCCCTTTGATTTAACTTTGTAAATATTTTTATAGAAAAAAAAATGTTTTATTCACATTTTTTTCTCGCTATTCTCCATGTATTGCGATTTTCAAATTTTGTATGAATATGCTTAAGTAAAAATGTTTTTCTATTTTCAGTATTTCGCTATCGGTTAGTTAGTTTTAATTAATTTTTATTATCTGCAACTAATTCTATATGATAAAGAGTTTCCGGAAATATTGATTACAGGATTCCATAATGTTTAAAATAACTAATAATGAACATATAAAATGTTTAAACAATGTTTTTTTTTATTTAAAACACAGGCTAATACTGTATTGCTAATAGATAGAATTTTTTCCCAAAAATATGAAGGATGAAATAGAATTTTAAAAGCACGAAGCTCCAAAATTACAATAAAAATATATATAAAAAATCATTTTAATATAGTTCAAATATGTTTTGATTTATATTAGCGTCATTTTTATGCCATTTTTAGCAGTAGTATTTACATTATTTAAATCATATTATGATTTTATTTTGGTTGCCAGATTTTGAATGAAAATAATTTTCTATTTAATAATTTATTAACACAACCGTGATTTAAAAAGGTTTTATTTAAATTATTAAATAATTATTTAAATTACCAGTATATTTTTATCAATGAATTTTTTTTCTTATTGAATTCATTAATTTCTGTTCCATTAAAACTTTTGGCATTATTTCCTTGAAAGATCACTTGTTGATCATCAAACAAAACTCCTTTCTCTTAATAATTGCATTCTCCTTTTGTAGCATTATAAATCTTCAAACGACTTCTTCTTGAAACTTTAAAATCACCTTCGGGATCGGAGAGTCACTTACTCCGAGTGCAGGGGCAGAATTAGAGTGCCCTATCCCTCAATATTACTTCTCGGAATGTTAACTGGGGCTGACAAGGTTCACTTTCGGCGACGTGGGACGCGAGTCAAGTGAGCATGCGCAAAGTAGTCTCAGAGGGAATTTTATGTTTCGCTCCGCTCTGGAAGCGGCATTTCTGTTTCGAACTTCATAAAGCTCTGGGTAAAAGCTGGACCTTGCGTTCCGCGTACTATTGTTTCATTTTCTCGGATATAATTTAAATGGACAAAATATTTCTCTGCATAATGAAACGGTAAATAATTCGCTTTATTTTTAGTACAGTTAATTTTGTAGTTTATTATTTCGAATCAAGAGAAATTTAAAAAATAACTAATATATAGAAGAAAATTATTTTATATGGTCAGTATTACCATTATGCTAAAGGTAAATATATGTTGTAATTAGTTCACTGACAATCAAAATTTTGGAAAGATGTGAATCAGGAAAACAATTATTTTGAATACAATAAACGCACATATTGCAAAAATTTTGAAGCTTAAAGAAATTGAATATATTTTTCATTAGCTTTAAATTAGTTAGTATAAATATTAATTGTACTTATCCTAAAGGAAGTTAATTTCGCTTTTCTTTAAAATTTAATCTGTATAGTTAGTTTTTAAAAATAATTTGATATTTTATATATTGTTTAAAAAATTAATACATTTTTGAAATAACTGAGAGTTATAAAATAATTGACCGATGAAAAAAATGTAAGGAATTTTAATTTTTCAAGTTATTTTGGAAATAGAAGCACTTCTAAATCTTAATTTTATTTATAACAGTTTTCTTGGAAAATTATGTCCGATAATTAAAACAAAAAAAATTATAATAAAGTGACATGATAGAATGCTAGAATGCTTTGATATGTATTTTTTTCCTTATAACTGATAAAATGCTGCTAAAATGAACGAAAAATAATAGAATACATTTTTCTTACCAATGGTAAAATGCTGTTAAAATTATAAAAGATGATAGAATGCCCTTTTCTTATTAAAAAGCGCATTATTATATAAAATATGGAATTTATTGTATCGGAAATAAAATTTCGATTAAAATTTGAAGACTTTTGCATAGAATTATATCTCAAGCACTGGGTGAACGTTTAATTTCATCTATCTCACTTATGACTGCTGTATTGAGAAAAAACTACTGTACATTCAAACGCTTTAATTTCAAAACTTCTTTATTGATATTATGATATAATATTACTAAGTAATTATGATATAATCATGAAACTTGCAACATATCTAGACATCAGTGTAAAACTTAAGAACTTTCATTCGTGAAGTCATTGAAACGTTTTCCAGCATTTTGAGAACTAGTGCTGAACATAGTGTTAAAAACATTTGACATTTAAATTCCAAAGATGCTACATAAAAGCCTTAACTGTTTGAAGGCGCCAAGGGATTTGAATTTTTAAATATTCTGCACCTAATATTTTTCATCATTTGAATGAAAGCAAACTTTCCAATGACTTTCGAAATTTTGTATCATCAATTTTGTGCACCATTGTAACTTTGAACTATACAAGGACTGAGAGAGAACATAAATTTGCAGAGCCCATGCATTTTGTAATGAACTGTCTCTTAGACTTCATTTGAATATTAAAAAGGAACATTAAGCTGTTTTAAAAGATAATCATGGAAAACACAACAAATGTGACATACACTGAAGAGGAAATCTTGAGGTCTTTAGAGGCTCTCGGCCCCCAGATGCAGATCTTTCTTATAGTTCTGTACTCAATGACAGCACTGATCGCCTTGGGCGGCAATGCAACTGTCATCATTGTCCTGCTCATGGGAAAGAGATCCTCACGAGAACTACGAATATTTCTAGTCAACTTAGCTGTGTCTGATGTCTGCATGGCCCTATTCTCAATTCCTTTCACATACACTGATTTCATGCTCGGGCGATGGATTTTTCACCCCAGTTTTTGCCCCTTTGTGCAATTCATGCAACATGTATCAGTAATTGCTAGTGTGTATACGCTGACTGCCATTGGACTGGACAGGTAAGTGATTCACTGACTTTACAATACTATTTTATATATGTTACTGTCGATGTGATTAGTCTATTGCTACTATTACTAACCACGGTTATTCTAATTATGGCTGATTTAACACTTGGTTAACATTAATAATTACAGGTTGTTATAAATAACAAATAATTAAGGAGATTTACTATAACACACACACACACACACACACACACACACACACACTCAGTGCATATAATTTGGGGAGTCCAAGAATTATTAGGCATATTACATAATTATTTAAAATAATGACTTTTCTTTGATTATACATATTGCTGTCATAACTCATAAATATATATTTTAAATAATATATATTTTAAGTAATACATAAATATATATTTTATAATATATATTATAAATTTTATTCTACAACTCTATTAGTTCTTAGAATCCAGTAGTTGGATTCTGAGAAGGTGTGATGATGATTTAATGAGAAGATTTCTCTTCGTAATTATATCATGCTATTTTCAAAATTACGCTTTGTAGATTCTTTTTTTTTTTCATATGGGATTATGGAAACATTGTGTGTATTAGATGCCTTGCAATAATTTACTGCGTTTGAAGCAGCGTATCATAACTGCTAATTAAGCCGTAACTCATCTAGTGCTCACAAATGCATAGCATGAAAATCTGAATACATTAGGCACATTATTAGGAAATTACATTAAAAATAATTAAAGACCATTTGTTCCTAAATCTTAAAGTCTTGTGTTTTACAAAACTTTATAATCTGTCCATGTTTTCTCATATACACTTTATATATAATATAAATATAATCAAAGTGTTCACTCTCAAAAGTAACATTAAAATAAGTTTTCGTTGATTCTTAAGGTTTTAAAATAACTCATAAGGCATTGACAAAAATAATATTCTTTTTTTAATTTCTTAGTATCTATCTAGAAGATATATCGCAGTCGATATATAAATAATATAAAATGATATGTGTGTATTCAATTTTCAAAATTTTAATTGTTTATTTATTTATTTTTCTGTAAATTTGTTATTTGACGAACGAGTTTTAATTTTTTTACCTTTAACTTTCTCTTACAGCGAAATTAATTAATCTTAATAAAAATTTTAATTGTTTATTTATTTATTTTTGTAAATTTGTTATTTGACAAACGAGTTCTAATTTCTATTTTTTCATCTTTTGATATTTCTAATCCAGTGAAATTAATTACTCTTAAAGAATGTCGTAGTTGCTGATGTATTACACTTGAAGCAATTTTGATTTTTGTTATTACAATTATGATACAAGATATAGAAGTAGTAGAAAAAGAGAGGAGTCTTCACATGTTATCAAAATAATAATTAAAGATTATTTTTAAAATTTTAATCCAGTTTTATGTCTTCAATTTGAAATCCGTTACTTTTATTGTTATAAATACTCTGGAATATTAAATCCAAACTTGTTTCAAATGTCTACCAGATGGCGTCACTCATGTGGAATACAAATCTAATTAAATAAATTGTTTGTTAATAATAAATGTCTTAATGCTTCAAATGAACACATTTTAAATCCAGAACAAAAAGTTGTAGAAATTTATAAACTCTCCGTAAATGAGTAGTGATATATTGGTTACAAAATCCTATTTTCTCAAACATGAATTTCATCAAGCTTAATAAAAGTGTTTAAGATAAATACATTTTTGATATGACATCCAATTCTAAGTAAAGTATGACATAACATTTATTCATTCACTTGTCATTTTTTCAGAAAAAATACTTTATTTAACCTGATGCATATCATATTCGTAAATACATTATCTGCTTTCTACCTCAGAGCAAAACAGATTTTCAGATTAAATGAGAAAGCTCAAGCAAAATGTCTTTTATGTAAGTACTTAGAGATTTTTCCTCCATTCTGCACTGCCGCGTTTCCGTGATGAATTAAGTCAAACCGAAGCACTTTATTGCTTTCTTTCCTTTTTTCATCTTTTTTCGGTTAATATCTCCAGGACACATACTAAAAATGGCAAGAGTAGCATCGCACTTAAAATGAAATATTAAGTAAATATGAGCCTGAGTGTAATTTTTTTAAAGAAGTGAAACATTTCAGTAATTGATTTCAAGACATGTGTTAAGTAAAATTTCATAGATAATTCTTTTTGATAATTTGAATCTTTGATAGATGGGAAAATATTATTATTTAATATTATATATCAAATATGTCAAAAGTAAAAGTCACATTTGATGTATTAAGATTTTCTATCTTCCATCCTGTGGTGGTAAGGCACATCTATGAAGGATTCGATATTTAAAACCTGATTCCATCCATTAACCAATATGCCTATGGATATTATGTACATTTGATCTGCCGTCTATTGTCTAACCTTCTGCTGTTGTATTGTAGAAATATGATTGCATTTCAAAAAAACCTGTGATTATGTGACCAGTTGCCTCTTCCTGTATTAAAGCTAACGAAACAAATTCAAATAATTACTTTTTATATAATTTTACATTTTATTTTGAGTAGCTTTATATACATTTGACTGTAATTCTTTGCAGAATCTGACCTTTACAATGAACATGTTTTATTAATACATTTAACAGAAAATCTAATTATAAGAGACAAACTGCTCTTTTTTTTACTTTCCAAATTAAGTCTCATGCTATACATTGTTTTCTTTCTTTTGCTTAATAAACCACACATATTGAAGAATGGTTAGCAATCAAGAAATTGACTTACATAAAACGGTTATTGATACCAAATTGCATAATTTTGCCCTTTTATTATCTTCCTGGAGATAAATATATTTTCTTAAAGTCCAAAACTAATTATTTAGAGAATGCCCCCTTTTGGGGCAATAATTATCATACTCAAAGGATCTGTTGATTATCATAATTGTTGGACGCTTTAATATGGACTTTTTCTTCGAAAGCTGCTGAAAAAAAGATATACTAAGGAAGCCCTGAAACCTAGAATATTAGGGAGCTTATGGAAGAAAAACGTTTTATACTCAAATTAACTTTATATCCATTTGATATCATACGCTCTGAGAATCAAATTAATTAGATGACATCCAGGGAAGTAATCTCATTTATATCTTATTAACCTTATCATAAAATATCAGTTTAAAGATCGAATGATCGCGAAATTCGAGACATGATATATTCTCGCAGTGTTTCTGTTAGATTAGAAATATTATGAAAGAAAGTGTTGCTTATAAATTCTTCCGGAAATATCTTTGAGGTGGTTTGAGTGTAAAATCAAGACTTTGAGACTGGGAGTTTATAGGTTTGAAATTTGATTCCACCAAAGAAAGTGAGAGTGCAAGTCAAACCGACCCTTGTACCAAACGTCCTGCTCTCTGGTGTAGCGAGGAAGTTTGAAAAGGGAACTACCAGCTCAAGTGCCGTCTTCGTCATCTAATCAGGGTTTAAAATTATGATATCCGTCCCAAACTAGTCCTATGTGGGTTGAAAACGGGACGTTAATGTAATTAAACAAATATCAGAAATAACTAACAAAACCCACAAAAAATTATATAATTAACAAAAATTGAGATTACATATAACTAACAAAAAGCCACAAATATCTTGAGTATCGATTTCTTGGAGTTTTAGCCTAAAGAGGACATTTAATGCAGCAAGATCACAAGAAATAGGCCCTTCATCATTAGAGCACCCAATGAAACTAAATGAAGCGTGTATACATAATAGGCACTATAACAAGTGTAAATCACGCAAAACATGAACTCACGTTTTACAGTTAACCAGTCAATCAATGAATTGTTAGTCAATGCTACATCAGTGTACCGACACGAAAACTGATAATGCATATCTATACCTGAAATTTCTTATTTCTGGCACCTCGAAGGACAGGGAAAGGATAGTTTCATTCTTTCATAGCGATATCAGACTCGTCATATATATAATATCCAACTCATCACGCCATTTAATTTTTGGAATCCATTGAGCATCTTACAAGAGGAAAAATACACACGACTGCTGATGACAATTTGTAGTTAGGCGCTGGATAATGATCACTAGACTGTTGTGTGGCTGTGGTATCAATGGAATTAAATCCTATAGACGCCTTCACCCAATTTACTTAACTCAGATTGTGGACTTTTTATGAAGACTCGAAGCATAGGCACGATAAAATGCATGAAAAACATTTAACAATGAAACGAAATTATACATAAATACAAAATATCATCTTAAATAAGCAAATGTTTATAATTTTCAAATGATATATTTTATTCATGAACCTTGAAATATAATAGGTAAATATAAGAGTTAAAATATAGTAACAATTTAATAGTTTAAAGTTCTATAAATGAAATTCTCAAGAAATGAGGTAAATTAGGTATAGAAAATTATCACACAATTTTTAAAATAAACGTTTAGAATTATTGATTTGAGAAATTAATAATTTTGAAAATATGAAATATAATTAAAGTAAATCTTCAGAACAGAGTTTTTAAAAAATAGTAGTAAGATACAATCACATTAATTTGTTCTTTGGGCAATAAATCTAATTTTCGTAATATTTACGTGTTGACTCAAAACAGAAAATTAATTAATCAGCTTAATTGGATCTTAGAATTCTCGTGTTGCTTTTTGGTTTCGACGTGACTTGCATTCTTAATACTAATCAAACTTACTTCTTTCTGCTGCAAGATTTCTGTCGGAGAAATAACGAAATATAACTAACAATTTTGTATCCTTTCAAGGCTTTTAAATTAATCCCTGCTATCCGGTCAATATTTATTTAATTTGATACATGATATATAAAGAGAAAATACTGTAATAATTTTATCTAGAAATTTGGATAAATTTTTACTTTCAAAACCTTTCTGAGTAGATTTTTGGAATTTTGTTTGACGACGAGCAGCTTAAAAATAAAGCAACTAGTATTATGAAATTTGATATGTGATGCTGAAATTAAAACTGATGATTTATGTCCACATTCGGAAGAAATTCATTTACTGAAGATCTTTCGTCCTGTACTTGCGCATGATAATTCAAAAATGTTATAAGGTATACGACGCTTCAACTACAACATTACAATTTGTGCTAACTATTGCCTAAATACATTAAAACATTGACAATTTGTCTGCTATTTTATTCTAATCCGGTAGTTCAACACTGCAACAAGCTCTGCAAACGAAATGCGCTGTGTTCACAACGTGGACACCATTTGCTAAGAGAAAGGATGTAAAATGCATACTGATTGCGACGAACTTAACAGTAAACACACATATATAGGATTGTTACTCTCAGTAAAATATTTTTTATATTGACTGATATTAATCCACATCGGTTTTTTGATACTTATTTAATAAGATTCATTTAATAATTTTTCCCAGAAAGTACCACCTACTAAAATATAATATAGATAAATAAAATAATCGTTTTTCATTTTATGAAAGCACTTGATTGTGATAGATTCAATGTTAGGAAAATCTTACCTTAGTGCTTCGTTTATTTGGCAAATGTATATTATTTTATATACATTTGAGATATTTAGACCATCCACCCTAGCAGTGATACGCAATAGATTTTAAATTAAATTGGCATGAAGTATATGACATCTAAATTAACATATAACGGAATTTTAATTCTTTACATATATAAAATAAAATGATACTGTCTATTTGAAAAAAAAAGGTTGTATGAAAAATAAGGAAATAAAATTTATTTAAACATTTAAATGCTGCATAGGAATTCTGTTTATAACAATTGTAATACATTTTGAAATTAAAATGTGGACTGGAATGAAAGAAGTGAATGAATGAATAAAAGAAAGATGGATGATGATGGAAGGATGAATGGATGAAACATCACCAAATGTTTTATTTCTCTTAACGTGTCAGTTAAATGTAATTTAACACAGCTGCATATATTTTCGCTACATCTTTTGGGGAAAGTTCAGTAAAAAATTATTTTAAAAGTAGAAATAGGTTAAACATAGATGGCTGCCTAGAATGGTTGAATAACTTTCTCACTCGATTCATAAATAAAAAAAGCTTTAGGTAGTCTTCTAAATTGACTTATTTATAAATAACATAAAAAATATCGTAATGCTTAGTTTTTTGTAAATAAACTAAATCAACAGAAACTTTCTAAAAGAGTAAGAAAAGAATTTCAGATTATTTCTAATCAATATAATAGAAGTTTGATAGTGAAATATAAACGAGAAAATAAAGGGCATACCTATAAAATAGGGACAACTTTCATTTTTTTTTGTCATACAATGATTTTAATTAATATACTTTATCTACAGAACATACTCTATTTTAAAACAGAAATAGCAAAATCTTGACGAACAACTTTTAGAAAAATAAATATTTAATAAATACTTTTTATAAATTTTTAATTCATTAATATCTAAATTAATTTTATTCAGTTGCTTCAGGCAATGGAAATGTTTTCGAAATTTAAATATTTTACTACTGCAAAATATTTAAATGAATGAATACATGAAAATTATGTTTAAGGCAAAGTCTTAAGTTCAGATTCATAAAATGTCAAATTATACAGTATTGCACAGTAGAGCTAGACGCACAGCATTTTTCTATAATTATTAAATATTTATTTGTAAATCATCATTATTAAAATGGCATTTCAAATGCAGCAGACGATATGAATATTTCCACTTATTTCGTAACTCCAATTGATGACTCTTTAATTTTTTTCCCGAGAATGATTAAAGAGTCTGAAATGCACTCAAAAAGTAAAATGTGAAACAGATTTTTAAAAAATTAAAAATTCTGCTTTAGAAAATATTTTCTAATTATTTTTCTAGCATAAATATATCAGGGAAAACGTCACTTTAATATAACATTATATATATGTATAATATATCACTTGCTTTTAAATAACAAGTAACATGCCATTACAATGCTTTTTATTTTTTGTTACTTAACTGGATTGTTATAAATTAGGCTTGAAGATTAATTCAGGTTCTGAAATGTTCTAATATATAATACATGGAATGCAAAAGAAAAGACTATTTTAGAAAACTTTTAAACTTAACATCAAACAGAACAGACTTTTAACTAATAGTAAAAAAATAACTTTTATCTCAATTTTTATTTTCTTCTATAATAAGCATGAAAAGAGCATATAATGCAACTGGCAAAACATAGGAATTTGAGTCTGATTCCACGTTTCCAATTTACCTTTAGTCCAAAAAGCACCTTTTTGGAATTATGTCTGTGAACAACATGATGATGACAAAAAGAATTAGGCTGGATGTATAAAATTTAATACATGGAATTTATACTGAATTTGTATATTTCTACCTAATTTTGAACGAATTCCGCAATAATTTCAAAAGAAAAACCCTAAATGGATGAGAATTGATACAAAAAAAATTCTAAAGTGTAAATATGTATTAAATTTAACCAAATTCGTCAAGTGGTTAACTCTCTGTCGATATGTACTTTCACAAGCATATAACATGATAACTGAAAGATGAAATGAGTTAAATATGAAGTAGGGTATTTAATTTTGTGATTGCAATTGTAGTTTTCTGTCAAATATTGACTAATCTACCTGAAAAAATGAAAATTATGCGACAAATTCAAAAAATATATTTTTATTGCTTTCGCATTAATTACACACCAAAAAGTTATCGCCCAAGAAATCGCCAAAGATACTACTCTAATAGGCTGTGCCGTAACAATTTTTCCCAATTGCAGGCAGTTATACAAAAATACATTTTTAGAGAGTATGCGAGAACGTTTCGGGGAGACCATTTCTATTGATTTAGATAGTCAATTACAACACATCTTATGTAATCAGAGAAGATCTTTTTGTCTTACTATTAAATGTATTTTGCTGAAATGATTTTTCTAAAGAAAATAATTAATTCAAAGTAAATTTGAATATAAATTTAAATTTAAAAAATACCTTAATTTACCTCTTACAACTTTCAGACTGCTTTGATTTTCGAAAAAAAGATTGAATATGTTGGAAAAAATAATAATGCATCATTTTTCCTAAATGGATAATCTTTCTTGAAATAATCATTCTTAAAGAAAGTAATCGCATTAAAATATATCGCTCCCAGAAAATATTTTATGTATAGTTAAGTAACAACAATATATCGTAAAGTTAGTGATAAAAATGTATTTTTATCATAATTTTTTATGTGATATAAAAAAATTATTTCAAAATGAATGAATAAAATGAAATTGAATAAAGACGTAACAATAAAAGATTTTTTTTCCTGTTCCTCTTTTTCTTGCAAGATTATTGAATATCTCTTTATAAAATTTAATTTTTCATTTCTTAAAAAAATGTAATATAACAAAAAATATCTTTTACTATACTGCTTGTAGAAACAGATAAGAAGTTATCAGCTTAGCGCAGAATATTTTGAACAAATCGATCGAAAATCTGGCAAGAGTTACTGATAATTGAAAGGTTCTTTTTCAATATGGTATTATAATCACAATGATACGTTTGTAGATAGTGCATTATAAAGAAATCCTTAATTTTCTCATCTGAAAGAAGAACAACTGTTCAAATTGAATTGAAACAGAATAAAAAATATCAAATATTTAAAAATATGAAAAGGATTTATTGAATAAAAGCACAATCAAAAGGTGTTCCTTGCATTCAATTACATTGATTTGAAAACCAGATCAATTATTTGATAAATGATGAAAAAATAAAACAACCTTTTTTAGAAAATCTGGTTGTGCTTGCATTTTGTTACAATCAGTAATGATTATCCTGTCGAAATACTTGTTCTGAAATATCTTTTTATGTCCCTTTTTGCAGAATAAAAAGATTGTGCGTTGAAAGTGGTACCGTTTTGAATGGAATGAAAATTCGCACACTAATGTTCAGCAAAATATAATAGAATGAAAAATACGTTTTTGAATATTTTAATTCTCTTTCATTTACAATTTAATTTTAGTTCTGGGTAGTGTTTTTGCGATATTGTGACTTTCGTGACCTATACTAATAGTGCGAAAAATACTTTTTTGATTGTTTAAATTCTATTTTCGATTAAAATTTAATTTTATCTCTAGGTCATATATTTTTCAAGAATAAAGCGTTGCAAGTAGCGCAGTTAACTGGTTTTTGTGTACAAGTTTTGTGAAATTAAGAGATGACAGATTTGTGTTTTTGCGAAATTTTGACTTTCGTGACCTTCTATCATTAGACGCCCAGAAACTGAGTATTTATCGATAACTTTGTCGTATCAGTATCCGGTAATGCACGTTTTTAGTTCTTTGACATGCCTTTCTTCCGTTTACTTTCATGAAATAGACTCATTGTACTAAAATTCTTTTGAAATTTCGAACAATGGATAGGGTAATGGGAAACAAACAGGCGAGACTTTTGAGACAAAGTTCATTATCTTATTACTTTCTTGGATCCATTTTCACTAAAAACTGATTCTACATGGTATGAGGTCTACAATCGATATCTTTTCCATGTTTTTGTTGTAGGTAAATGGCAACTTTCCATTCCTTTCCACGAAGAAAATCAAAAACTGAAAGCAATTTATTCTGAAATAACGTTATTAATAAAAAAAATGGCCTGGTATTTTTGTTAATGCATCATAATTAAATTTTCAAAAGCTTAATAAAATGTTGTATTTAAAAGTTTACTTTTTTCATTCATGTTAAATATTTTTATATTTTTGTTAATATATAATATTTAGTAGTTTGATAAAAATTAAAATTCAACTCACAACATTATGTTATATTTTATTTGCAATATCTTCTAATCCGCCTGTGTTTATTTATTCTAAATATATGTAAAAACAATTTTATCTGTCGAGCCATGAAATAGAATATAATATGCAAAATGAAACAAAAAAAAATTAAGAAGTGCTAAAATATCAGACAAAATTAGGGCAAATAGTAAAAGAAATAGTAAATTTAAATGAAAGTATTTAAAAGTAAATCTTTGAATTCGTATAGATGTAAAAAAGCACTTCGAAATGAGAAATAAAAGCGAAGGTGAAATTGCTAGTGAAAAAAAAAATCGTTAAAATTGCAAACAGTAAACAGTAATCAAACATTAAATAGATTGAAAAACAGGCAATTTTAAAAGTTTGCTTAAATTAATTTTTAAAAATTGCTTAAGATTAGATAAATAGTTTTAAAATTTTACGATAGTATAAAATTAATTGGTTTGGAATGATATTTTCGAAGACATGGCGGAAAAATGTAGATTCATATGACCCTCATTTCCGCCCCTTAGAAGGGCTTAGAAATGTAAATGTTTAATAGAGCAATTCATCCTTCCAAGAACTGGGAACATGTGCTCTAAATTTCATTTGAATCCGCACTGGGGCAAGGAAGTGTTTAAGATTCGAGCAAACAAAAAATCGGGCATTCAATTTCATATATATATAAATGGTTAACAGGAATATTAAACGAAATTTCAATTAAATCCTCGAGTTTTCGATTGTAAATACCAATTTAATTGAGTGAAATTGAATAAACTTTCGTTAAATGTTTTACTTTTTCCATTTTTTATACAAGAATTTTAAATTTTTGATCTATGCATGATGTATACGTTATCATATACAAAGTTTTTTACCCAAAATTTCGAAGGACCATAAAAAAATACAAATATAGAGAACAAAGTGAATTTATTATAGTAAATAGATTAAGCTAGATGTTTGATGTTCTTCTATTTCTTGATTTCTTTTATACTTTTTTTTCTATTTTTTGAATGAAGGCAGAAATCATTTTTCAAGAACATTCCTAATAACATTTTGCAGCTGCATTAATTAGCGAAGCGTGAGTTTAACAACAGTTGTATTTGTAGTGAATTCCTATTGTAAATCATATACATCTGTCATAAATCATATATACCCATCATAAATCATATCAGATATCTGTAAACTATAGGCTCCGTTGTTGTGTGTGAGGTAATTGCAGCGCCGCTCATCATTCGGGTATGCTTCTAAAAAACTATTTTCTCTCCTTCTCTTCGGAATGCTCTCTCCCACACTGCCTAGGTGAAGCTCGTAATACAAATCAGATGTTACATTTCTTTAGCTAAAATGCAAATAAAATTATTTTTCTAAAACGTTTCAATAATTGGAGTCGCAACAAATACACGCAACACTAATTACGACATATAAAGTTTTATTGAAGCAGTATGAATCTGACAAAAAGCGACTTGTTTGCATTCGAATGCTGCAATTTGACAAAATAATCACGATAGAGTTTTGTACACTGTCTTACTTTCACTCAAATAAACATATATAAAAGTTACAATAAATGTAATCAATCCGGTGATCATTTATAATCAGCTATAATTATATATAATTATTAGCTTATTACATTTACCGTATCACGTATATTGTATAGGAAAAAATACAATAAAAGTATTTTCATATTGAATTTATCTCACATTTCAAAGTACTATCCACTAAAATCGGAAGTTTCAAGTGCTATTAAAATTTATCCTTCAAAGGAATGTTTTATCCAATTATCTCCTTTTAACGTACTATTTTTTGCATCAATTTTTTTATAATTTTAATTTTTAGTAAGATGGAAATTTTAATGATATTATGTGATTATGTCACTTCGGGCAGACAAACGGAATTTTAATGTCTTTTGTCATAAATGACAATCTTTTAATTAATAATGAGATACATTATTTTTCGTCCTTTGTAAATAGAAATTTTTTTTTCGTTCACATGGTACTATTAAAATCCATCGTACTCTAACATTTTAACAGATGGAGCAAATTAAAATTAGAAGTGACAAAATCGTTTATAATAGAAAATTAATTGAATAGTTTTTTTTATTTTGTTATATTTTCTACGAAAATGGAGTTGCAATTATAAGATTTGGAATGTTTATTTGAAATTACTTTTCTTTACAAGTTTCAAGCTTTTACATTGACATTAAAGGCAATATTTGTGACAAACTGTATTAATTTGAATTGGTTTGTTTAATATTGAAGAGATGCTAATTATACATATTTTTGACGGTTATTCTGTAAAATCTCTCGGAAGAATATTTTTTCTACATTATATTTTGATCGATTTATCGTATTTTAATTTTTTAGTTTATTTAAAAATGTATTCTCTAAATATTTATTTAAGTTGCAAAGAATATGCCGTTTAATAAATTACAAAACAAAAAATAATACTAAACAACTAAACTATTCATCTTTTAGTGGATTTATTTTTTCATTTATATAAATTCTACATCACCAAAACAGTTGAAAAATTCAATAAAAATATTTTGTGTAATTTTTGCATTATATTTTAATCGAGATTTAAAATTTATTTTTAAAAAAATGTTTCATTTATTTGATAGCATATCCTTTTACGATTTCTGTAAAACACAACCATTTAAAAACTTACAAAACAAAAAGAAAGATAGTAAGAAAATGGAAAATTGAAAAGCTTTATTTTTCTCTTTTACTTGACATTTTCTTCTTTTATATCTAAATATGTTAGATAATCCAGGTTGTTGAAAAATTCAATGAAAATTTTTATACGCTGTTTTTTTTTCAAGATAGGATAAAAATGCTTAAAAGAGATAAGAATAAATCCTGTTTGGCTTTCTGAAGATTACAACCTCTCTATTCACTCAAGAAAATCAACTGTTTGTATAACGAGCCGTAAATCCATGAAATTTCTTGGTCTTTTTTTGTTAGAGTGAGAACTAGGAGCTAATCCTGTTCGTAAGCGGCAGATGTTCACTTCCAATTTCTTAGGTTAATCCTCAATGCAGGGGGGGGGGAGATGAAAAAGCCAAACACACGCGAAGCGATAAAAGGAAAATGCAGTGTCAAACACAGCTTCCCTTGTAATACACAATGTTTTTCGTTTAGTCCCAGCAGCTGGGATCGAGGAGCATCTGCCTGCTGGAATGACAAAGCTGGGCTATTTATGGGTTTCAGAAAGAATAGGCAGAGGACTATTCATTTTTGCAGACAATCACTTTTTCCCTGAGGTTGATCATTTCAACATCGACGTTGTCCGATTCAGCTTTTTATTATTGTATGGACAAAATAGTTGGTCAAAGTTCTCTAGAAAGAATGGAAGTTCGAATTATAGAAATACAAAACATTTTTAGACTAGCTTATTACGATAAATTAATCATGCTTAAGAATTATGGGGCTCATTTCTAAATCTAAACTGGGAAGGAAAGTTAGTTGATGCATTTTTGCAAAATATTTGACAGCAATTTAACAAATGTAAGTGTAATTATATAACACTAGCCGCCTTTGGCGACCAACCGGTTCACCAGTATTACCGCTCGCTACAATTTTCAATTAAATATTTTAAGTAACTTTTCTCTCAATAGATTCTCAAACAAAACATTTTTAATCTTCAAATTTTGATAGTCATACCAAACTTATACTGTTATTTAGACCGTTTCTTTCAATTTACTATCTATATTTTGCTAATTTGTTGTCATTTCCGGTAAAACTTCAAATTTAATTTAAAGTGGAAATGATGAAATTGCATTTAATATAAAGATATTTTTTAATAAAACCAAGCATTTTATTTTATTTATCATATTTATTGTTATTTATTTATTATTATTATCATTGAATATGAGTATTGCAAACAGAATCGTTCGGTATTTAAGTCATATGTCAACTACAAAATATATTTCATAATTTATGTAATATCTCAAAGAATAATTCAACAAAAATTCCTCAGATTCAGCATAAAATTCAGTTTTCAGTTTTGCTTTCAAAAGGATTGAAATGAAATCAATAATATTTTGTTCCGGCGTATAAATATATTTAAAAAATTATGAAGTCTAAATTTAATGCAGTAAGGTATAATATTCTGAGAAATATTCTGGACACACCAAATTTTAAATAAATGAATGAATGTTTCTGTTTTCCACGATCAACTAAGACTTATTTATGAAGTTTTGAATGTTAAAAATTTAGAAAAACTCAACATTTTCATAATCTTATGCCAATTAATCTTGAGAAACCTGCGCGCTGATTGGCGTATTTTCTTTGAAACGATCGATGGAAAATCTAAAATTATCGTTTTTTTATTGAATAGTGATATTCAAATTTTCATAATTCAGTAAGTTTAAGTGATTGATTTAGTTGATTGGAAATTAACAACGTTTCTTATCTGCGATACTTCCAATTTCTAGACAATTCTTTTTACACAGCAAGATGCTGTTTTTGGATGGAGGATCTTTTTGGTAAATTCTTCTGAAATTTCTCTGTGCTGGCACTATCGATTTCGTTTCTATGAACCACCATAAAATCTGTGCTTTCTCTTGTGGCGTATGCATTCTCCTTAATATCCGCTCGAATAAAACATCACATACAAAAATACTACATAGAACAAACACATCAAAAGTAAACATAACATTTCAATAGTTGCCAAAAACTAAACAAAAGAGAAAAATGCAATTAATAAGCAGACGATATTTAGAAAAGTACAGATATTTAGACTGGAAAATGAAATTATCTGAAATTAACCACACGCGCAGACGATATTTACAAAAGTAAAAATATTCAAACCTGAAAAGGAAAATATATGAGTTATTCCATCAATAAATGCCATAATTTTGTTTATATATTCATTATTTTATGAGTCATTAAACATCAAAATGGGTCCGGGACTAAATAAACACCCTGTATAGTGAGTGTAAAAAATCATAAAATAATTTTTCTTGAATTTATTTTTTAGAAAAAATATTTCATATTTGTTTCATTTCCTACAGACACGTGCCGAAAATTATATTTTTGCAGATTTCATTTCCAAAAAGATTTAATTTATTTTTAATTGGAGCTTTAATCAATGTGATAGCTTTTTTCAAAGTGTTGCCAATTTTTTTCCCATAAATTCGAAACGTGCTTAGTTTTAATTTTTATTTTTATGAAAAATATTATTGAAAAACATAATTAAAATATTTATTTAAAAATTCATTAAAAAAAGAAATTTAATTTTAAGATTAAAACATTAGTATCATTTAAAAGATAAATTTTTGATCTTTAACTTTATGTAAAAATCTTTTTTGTGCGGTAATATTTTCGGAAGTTATAGCAGAAATATGTCAAAATTTCGCTTAATTTTTAAATAAATAAAATTGTAGTTAAAAATTCGAAAAAATAACCCCCAGGTGCACATTGCCGGCCTCCAAGGTATGCACGTACAAATTTGGTAGCTGTAGGTTGAATGGTCTGGCCTGTAGAGCGCAACACACACACACACACACACACACACATTGAGCTTTATTATAAGTATTAGATTGTTGAAAATTAAGTTTGGAAAAAATAAAATATTAATATAACATGCGTGAAATAGATTGTTTAAGTAATCTGCATATGGTTAATACCTTAGTAGCATACAAATATTGCACAAAATTGTGTGAAATTGATTAATATTCACAATTTTGTATAATATTGTGGAATATTGGTAAATATCATATAATATGGTACAATATTGTACAACAGGCTGTGCTACCTGGAAAGAAGTAAAATATTAATATAAAAAAAGTGGATATAATTTTATAACATTTTTTTGGAAATATATTTATAGTTTATTTTAATTTAAAATATTTAAATGTTCCTTTCACAACTCTGTAATGTAAATCATTATTTCAGAATAATTTTTATGTATTAGCAAAAAATATTGTATACTAATTAAAACACTTGTCTGTTTTATATGTTGTGCGGATTTTCTATTTGGCCTTTCTTAAATATAGGATGAATTTTGAATAGTATATCGGATGACTGTTTACATCATAAAGAATGATATATTAAATGTAATCTAAAATGCCCGCCACAGAAGATTATGCATTGTATTTTTGTTATATTATTATTATATTTTAAGCTATAGTGTTAAAGCTATTTAGGATAATTAAAAATTCGTGTCTTATGACTGTAGATAAAATTCGAAGTTATCAGCCTGTTAATATTTTTAATCCGGTTTAGAAACACAAGTTAAATGTTTTCTTTAAATATGTATAGCTTACAATAATTGCAGTTAATGACGTCTTTAAGAAGGAGAATTGTTTATCCAAGATATTTAAACAAAGGGCACAATATTTTATATGGCAGTGAATTCTGACTAATAGTAATCTCTACAAATAATATTTTCGATCTATCAGATTCAAGATTATGATGCTTCTCTCAAATATATATATATATATATATATATATATATATATATATATATAATATATTTGCCTGAAATTGGGACATTTATGCTACTAAATTAAATACTGAAAATGATGAGTAGTAAAATGGAAATCATTGAAAATTTTACGTTAATTTCCATTATTTAGAATATTTCTATTATAAATCTTCTTCCTGTGTATGTTAGCAATTTAATTTTTTTTTGTATCTGGCAGGAACATTTAAAAAACTTCTTTTTAATATTTTAGAAACTAAATCATCAGAATCGAAAAATTACAATAAATACTAATGTATGCTTAGGAAATGTATTCTTTTTTTTTTCTTTTAAATTACTTGTAGTGAAGCAATATCTACAACAATTGCAAACTGCAAAGAAATAAATTTTAAGTTTATTTAATACAAAATACACATTTAAATTTTAAATAATTTTTACATTAATATTAGTATTTTCTGAAGAAAACTACAGTGATACTAAAATATTGGATAGTTTAAAAATAATCTTGCTGAGAGATATTTAATGTTTTGATTTTTTAATTAATAATCCTGAAAATAAATGCTTTTATAATTATTCACGTTTTATTTTGTATTTTCGATTTGTACCCATAATACAAATGAAAAGTATAATATAAAAAATATATAGAAACGCATCGTGCCAGTGGGCAATAAGATTCCTTACAAAGCCAAGATTCTGATTAATTCTTTTAGGAATAATTCCGTTTCTCAACATTTCAAGTATTTTGTTTACTATTTACTGTAAGTTATCACTTTTCAGAGAACTGCATTCTTTGGAAGACCTTCACAAAATGGACTGCAATGGATCGGGACTAGTAAAAAACCGTAATAGAGTACCTGGAGGAAAAAGATTAACAAATTGTGGAAGCGATCAATTTTCTCTTTCTTTCTTTTGGAAATACTATTTCCTTGATTGAAATTGATCCACCGAAGCCACTCCGGTTCACTCGCTTCATTATTACATCTCCGTATTGTCTCCAGACAATAAATTCCGTGCATTCTCTCTCTTTTCAGCCGTTTCTACCACATGATCCAGTCTTCCTCAAAGTACTCCAGATTCAGTTTCAGAGATTCAAGAAATCCCCTTCCTTAAGTGGTAGAATTTTCTGTTGAATAAAAATATTCGATGTGAAGCATGCTCTGTCAGCAAAGACTTTCGAATTATTTATTTTCAATTGCTTTATTATGAGGAGTATTTAAAACGGAATTAAAGAATTTCGTATAGCATAAAAATTGCTTAGTTCGACGTTAATGTTAAGAGGTTAATTCAAAGTAATTCGATAAAGCTGATTAAATATGTTTGGCTTAAAGATAAAATGGTTCGTTTCGATTTCTTTGCAATTTTTACCCTGATGATTGCAATTTCTTGATTTTTTTTAAAAAATTGGTTTTGTTTACATTTTGTTCAAGAATTATTCATTCAGCACCTAGGAGAATAATCTCAACCTTTAATCCTTCACCATTAATTGATCCTTCAATTAAAATTCTAAGATATATGGTTATTAAATAAAATAATATAATTGCAATTTATACATTTTATTTTTAAAACAGGCTGAAAAATAATTATCTTTATTTTACCTTAGTCACATTTGTAATTAACGGATTTACTGTAAATATCATTTGTGTTTAATTCGTACTAAATATCTTATGAATAACTTGATGTAAATGCTTTCCTCAACAAAATAGTTTTGAGTTTCAAATTAGTTCAGAAGTTAGAGATGTATTCTTTTATTAGCCTTGCACCTGATCTGTTCATTCGGTGTATGAATTTTCTTAATGGTGTCAAATCTTATGATATCAAGGTTCTATTAAAAAGATAACTATTCAATTACATTTATTTTCTAAATGCCTGATAATATAACTTCTCTAATAATGAGTTCAGACTAACTTCTTATGTGATAATTTAGTGTTCTGTGAGCTCTTAGCCGAATAAATCTTTAATATTTTGCTTAATATCTTCTTTTATTAAGCAGAATAAATCTTTATTTTTTTTCTTAATATCTTCTTTAATTAACCCTTTCTAGGGCCGTGGGAAGTATGCTTTCCACCAAATTTATCAATCTTTGTACGAAATTATGTAGGTTGGCATAAGTTCTGATAACATTATTAATAATTTAAATATTATTTAATGCAAAATTACAAATGTATTTGTAAAGAATTTCTAAAATTTAAACTAGATTTTTTTTTGTCTAAACTGTTACATTTAAACTTTGTAAATATGCTTTAATGCATTTGAAGTTTTTTAATACACTGGTGTGCAAAACTTAAGCAACAGGTATGTTGTTTGCAATAACTTCACGAGAAATCATCTGAGAGACATGAAATTCAGAAATGAGATGCAGCATTTTACTCTGAAAGAATGACGAAAGCATACAAGCGATTCCCAACGCCAGTTGATTTGGAGAGAGGTCGGGACACGGTTTCATCCCAGTAACATCACGGAAAGAGACCGTTTCGGTGGTCCTGGAGTTGTCGTCTGGGGAGGCATTATGATGAACGGGCTGACTGAGCTCCACGTTTTCGACAGAGGTTCTGTAACTGGAGATCGCTATTGTCAGGAGGTGATCCTTCCCCATGTGCGTCTGTTCCGAGGTGCCATTGGATCAGACTTCGTTTTTATGGATGACAATGCACGGCCACACAGGACTCATGCTGTTGAGGAGCTCCTAGAAAGTGAAGATATCACTCGAATGGATTGGCCGGCGTGCTCCCCTGATTTAAATCCGATAGAACATGTGCGGGATGCTTTGGGGAGACGCCTTGCGACACGATTACATCCTCCTGGGAACACCAGACAACTGAAACAGATGCTGATTGAGAAATGGGCACTCTTACCTCAAGAACTGTTGGACAATCTGGTGCTGAGTATGGGGAGACGGTGCGAAGCAACCATTGCAGTAAGGGGAGGGCATATCCCATACTAAGGAACATCTGCTTGCTGTTCTTCCTCTTGGACAGACAATCATGTGTAACGATACTTTGAGTTCAATAAATACTTTTTTTTGTTTTATTCCATACTGTATGCATTGTATTCATTTCTGCGCAACTATGCTTTCGTCATTCTTTCAGAGCAAAATGCTGCATCTCATTTCTGAATTTCATGTCTCTCAAATGATTTTTCGTGAAGTTATTGCAAAAAAAACATACCTGTTGCTTACGTTTTGCACACCAGTGTATTATCATTTTAATTTTTATGTGTCTAATGAAAGTTATATATTATTCGATTAAAATGGAATTCTTATTTATATCAGGAAATTTTATTTCAAAAATGTATTTAAATTTTCTTGTTCTAAATCATTATACAATTTAATAGATATAGAATGTAATTTTGAATTACTTGAAAAAACGATACAATATTAACACATTTATATGGAGAACTCAAATTTTCTTCGAAAAATATAAGATAAAAAAGTGAAAAAGATAAAACTAAATCTATCGTGTAAAAGACGTGAAAAGATAAAGGTAAAGTGGAAAAGATAAAGCTAATTTCTATTAAACATTTTCTGATCTGCAAAATCTTCGAAAAAATCGGAAACTTAATTAAAAGGCTTAATATTAGCATCTAAGCATGCTCTATTTTGTACTTTCAATGTTCAAGTAATCAATCGACAAAAATAATTCAATTCCAAATGTAATTATTGCTTCGATTTCCAAGATAATATCATTTGTGTTTTATGATACCGCTTTATCTCTTCCTTTAACTTTAGCATTATGTTAACGATGTCACTTGTTTTAGATTATGTATTGATTTCCGTTAAAACACATTTAAATCGGTGAAATTAACTACTTATATTATTGTAATTCTCGCATTTTTGACTGTTTACATTTGATGTAACTAAACAGTAATGCCATTTTATCTTTATTTTTTATCTGTTACTGAATTCGAATGTTAGAATAAAAGCAAAAGTTATCACCTTTCTGCTTTTTCGTGTTAATGGCCGTCATAAATAGAACACTTCATGCACTTTACTTTTTACCTTTCATAAAATTTGCTAAAAAATTTAATAATTTAAATAAAATATCATTTTGGAAGTTTTTGTAAAAAATAAAAATAGATTAAATGTTTTTAAACTGGAAATTCATTATTGTTTCTCAGTTAAATTATAAGAGAATAATTTTTAAAAAAGAAAACAGTGGGAAATCGAATCGTGATTTTCTTTTCTGGAACAATTCGAAAAGTCATTTTAATTTTAAAAAAATTAGTAAAGTAAACATATATTGTTATGTAATGTACAGTTTTTTGAATGATTGTAATTTAAGACGGCACGAATAGAAATTTCTTTACAAATATTTACAGTTAAAATTCCATGTAAAATAGTCATTAATGCATTAAACAGCAACCCACTAACTGAGCAGAAGGAGAAAAAATACTCTATATGGCAAATCAGCTTATATTTTCAGCCAAGTTCAGCAGTTTCTTCGCAGTAAAGAGCAAAGATGACCGCGCGGTATACTAATATAATGGAAGTACAATAGCAATTATGCCAATTGCAGAAAATTCAAAATGTTCTCTAAAACAACTCCTTAATTTTATAAGAAAGAATAGAAAATTCACCACACTAACTCGCCAAGTATATTGAAACGTCTGCAACCGAAAAGTCGAAAGAATTATATCTTTTATAGTAACAAATAACGTATCATTTTACGGTAAATCAAAGTTTCATTTAGGTTCTAATTATGTTTTTGAAGTGTCAGTTAAAGTTTATTTTAATTCATTAAAAGAAAAAAATATATGCTAACGGTTTAAAATAAATATTGATTATTATTCTTTATCATATTATTACATTTGATACATATTTAAAAAAACTTAATTTTAAAATAAAATTTAAGACGCTCGTTAAACTTTTGGATAACTCAATGTGTTACTATATGGTAATTAATAATCAAAATAAATGTACAGAATTTTTAAGTACTAATATGCTTCTAAATTATACAGGAATTTATATACTTAAAAGGTATATAAAATAAGCCTTAAAATTTTTTTAAAAAGCTGTTCATCATTTTATTCTTTATTTTGTAGAAATCACACATGAAATTAAAAAAAAAACACTTCTGAAAATCGATAAATATTTTCAATATCTTTACATTTGTAGCAGATGCAGTCTTACTTCATTGTAACAATTACGATACACAATTTAATTTCTGCAAGTAAGAATCTCGGTTACTCTTTCATTGCTGATCCGGCCAGAACGGCCGTACATATTTTATCTTGGAGAGCCGGTTTCTGTTTCAAACGAAAGGCCTTAAGACGTAAAACGAGAACACCTTTGGAGATAACTCTTTTTACATTCTTCACTTCTTATTTGAAGCAGGAATTGATCTGTCAGGATAGAATTTTCATGGTCGGTTGAAGTAAGTAATAAAAAGTAATAGTTTCATATCCAAAACTAATATGTGACATATTTAACAATCAATATCATGCACAAAATTTAAAATTAATGTATCGCTGAGTGTTATTATGTTGAAGAGTTTCCAGTATATTTTGATCACTGTTCTTGATTCCTATTTTTTCCATGCTTAAGCTATAGCAAGTCCGAATTTTCCATACTTCTATAATTATATGGAAGGAATTTTTAACTTTTAATCTATACTTGGAAAATTCATACATATAGTAACATCCACTTATATGAGTATACAAATATAATTACTACATTTAATTTAAAATAGAATGTGTAACAGCACTGATAAAAATTAAAACATCAATTGGGATCTTTGGTGACTGTTAACATGACTTTCATGCATGAATAAATTTGCCCTTCTATGTCCTTCAAAGAAAAATTGCATCCCCTTTTCCAAGGTAACTGATAATTATTCTTATAAATGCATTCTAGATTATAGACAGGTCAATATATTTTTTCAGAACCCTACAAATTAGGGACTACAAATCATTTTGTACTCCTAAATGAAAAGATATATCATATCCTTATGGGTGCTCCAATACCTATTACATTCGGCAATGATATGCATATATTTTATGATAAATACGACTTATCACGAGCTTTTTATCTTCCACCAGCTCTTCTTTATACCTTATCGTATCTTCCGGTAATTTACCCTTATTTCAGTAATGATAATCGTAATCATGGTCAGGAAATATATTACGAAAGTCTTTATTTAGCGCTGAATGGAATGGTATGAGGTATTCCTATTATTACAAATTATCAATAAGAATAGTTTAAAAAAATGATAATTATATAACTTAGAGATTAATAAAGTGTTTGCTTTTAATTGAGTGTGTAAATTTTCTTTAAATGTGGTTTTATTAACTAATTTTACAGAAGATTTAGCTAATTAGAACATTATACATAAATCTGAATTCAAATTGTAGTTACTTGAGAAAATTGCACGATACCAAACAGACTTAAAAAAATTAAAAATTGTATAAAAAGAAGGTTTTTAAAATTAAGAACTTGAGGTTATTATCAGTGTTATGCAAAATTAAAACCCAGAGCATTTAATTTAGTTTGGCATTGGCCTCACAATTTATAATAACAGTAACTAAGTAAGTGTAATTTATACTGTTAAGTGGAATAAACTAAAATACAGGGTTAGCAAGAAATAAATTACGCTCTTCAGAAGGCTCTAAAATTCGTTCTGTTGGTCCAAATAAGATAAAATTTGAACTGCAGATTATTCAGATGATGCGCATTACATTTATTAATTTAAAAAAATTAGTACAAAATTACACCAATAGATGACGCTGTTACACAAATGGTATTTTTTGCATCTATTGAAAATGTGAAACATAATTTGCGTTACAGCACATCTCTATTACCATTTTTCTTTGGATAAAAAGAAGGCGGATTCTGCTCGAACATTAGTTTCTTTCCTGTTCGTCATGCCTACGCAGCAAGAAAAAGCGCTACTAGTGAAATTGTTCTACCAGAATCAACAAAACTCCATTGCAATTTTAAAGGAATTTCGTCGTATGAGGCAGATACGAAGAGGTCCCATGTCACCAGGTGCCCAAGCAAGCTGATGCAAAAATTTGAAAAAACTGGGCAACTTGGCATTCTTCCAGGTAGAGTACGAAAACAAATTCCTTCTTCCAGCATCGAAAATGTTGCGACCGTGCTCGTTGAAGTCAACAGTCAGTCGAAGCTTAATAGTGTGAGTTTGCCAGTTGTATCCCGCGTTCCGGATATTCAATATTCAATTATACGAAAAATTGTACTGCATATTTTGCATTTTTATCCTTACAAAATCAAGTCCGTGAACCTGTTGCAGGACGGCACTTAAAGATCCGTAAAACTTTTGCATTTCAGTTCGTTGCTCAAATAGTAGTTAACACAACTTGGTAACTTGGTTCGTTGCTCAAATGGTAGTTAACTCATTCTGTTGAGTGGTGAGGCCCACTATTTCCTCAATGGGCAAGTTAACACTCCCAATTGTCGAATTTGGGCAGAGGAAAAATGACAGACGGCACCCTGAAAAAGTGACAGTATTGTGTGGTTTTATAGCTACTTTTATCATTGGGCTGTATTTCTTTGTAGAATTTCCTTCAAATGGAATCCGTCACAGGACAACGGTACCATGATATGCTGAGGGATTTTGTAATCCCAACTCTTCTACAGCGTGAATGCCTTCAAGACATCATTTTATGCAGGCTGGTGTACCACTTCATATTGATCATCGTGTTAAGCGATTGTTAATACAGCATTTCATAGAAGCACCAGTTATCATCCGTCATTTCCAAATAGCATGGCCTCCTCGGTAGCCGTATTTACCCCCCTTGCTACTTTAGTTGTGGGGTTATTTGCAGGACAATTTCGAACATCAAAAGCCATCAACTCTAACAGATCTGAAGCACAACATTCGACGCCATATTCTTAATATTCTGGCTGACTCACGTCGGTTATCTATAGAAAATATTGTTACGGATTTTACCGCCACCGGGTTCTTTTGAGAGTGGGTGTATGATGTGAGAACATAATCAGCAGACCTCAGTAGAAAAGCAACGACATTTATTTACACACGAAGAGAGGGACACAAAGAAGACGAATACAGAGACGACAAATATTTACAGCTGTTATGAACGCAGGACAGCACACTACAGCAGACAGTAGCCCACAAGTAGTAATCGTCCACAGCACACGAAGCGGCTAGATAAAATCCAGCAGGAGAGGGGATCCTCGGAGCTTCTTTCTACGGTCTCTCCAACGGCTGAACTTCTCAATGTCTCCTCACCTTAGCTGACGACTCGCTACTTCTCACAATTGGCTACTACACACAAGATACGACGCTGCCTCTCCAGTAGACAACAGGATTCAGCACACAGTAGTTCATCATTCTCTCCACACAACGCTATCACTCCGCTGTTGCTTCGATATCCTCTCGAAGACTCGTTACTTGTCGGCGATTCCGACTACAATTCATGACGACCACTTTCGACGACACACACAGCTTGAGAATACCGACCTTTTATAGTTCCCGGGAGGCGAGGCTAGAACTAGGCCAATCAGGCGTATCTTGGTTCCTAATAAAAGGATTGACAATTTTCGAAGTTTCGAGCATTATCCATTTTGTTACCAAATTCGTTGACAAATGGTCATCAAGTTTGTCGTCATTCTCTGAGATCACTGGCTCGACATCCGGCAGTATCCATTACGGATGACTGTAAATCAGTCTTTCTTATGATACTACTAATGCTAGAAACAAAATTACACGTTTGTAATTGTATGGTTCTCTGATTAGAGCATATTGTTGAAAATGAAGGACATATTGAGCAACTTAATTTTATTTTGCTTAACAATTATAAACCACATTAAATGGTTTTATATGTATTACAACGTCACTTAACAGTGGAATTTTGTACTAATTTTTTATGTAATAAATGTAAAGCGCATCATCTCAATAATTTGTAGTTCAAATTTTATCTCATTTGGATTAATAGAACGCATTTTAGAGTCCTCTGAAGTGAGTAACTTATTTCTTGCAAGTCCCGTATATTATATTTATGTTACTTTCAAATGTAATAAGTTACTGAGATAACTATTAAAAATTTGCATAGTAAGAATATTTTCTGTACTGTCTAGCAACAACCATGTCTCAGGATATTTTATTTGGAATTGATTTCGAGTTTTGTAATTCATTCAGTTTTTCAGATAAAAAAAATATTTTGAAAGTTCAACGATAAAGTTTCCCGTTTCTGATTAGTAATTTAATCTCAATTATTCACAGATATTTGGAAATTTAAAAAAAGCAATTAATATTGCTCAATGTATTTATTCGAACAAAGGATAGTTGATTCAGACACATCGGTTTGTTGTTAAAGTGAAGAAGAATTGAACAAAATGTTTCTAACATAGTTAGGATAATTACATTCGAAAATTCACTTGATATTCTTACTACGCTGTTTTTAAATGACTACCCATTGAATAGCAAAATTAATCAATTGAAAAATAAATGAATTCAGATTTTCAAAAATGATTGATTAGAAACCGAATGTATACCACATTTATAAAAACATACGCTATGCCGTATATTTTACTATAATTATTTGTATTCCAAATTTTTGATTAAGAATGCTAATATTGATTATTAAATGTCAATATTTGTGCTGAAGATACTTTGAGTTTTTTTTTTACAATCACTTTTGAATTAAAAAAATAATGAAATTAAATATCAAATTCTCTAGAAAAATTCTTCATTTCACTCTCCAGAGGGAATAAAAGAATTCACTTGCGAGTTTTTCTTTATTTAGAGGTTAATAAAGCGGGGAAGCACTATTATGGTGTTGTTGGTGAATGTGTTCGGGTTAAAAGAGCATTCAGTAGCAGAGAAACGTTTAAAGTTATCTTTTTAGTTTGGATTCCCTGTCGAACAGTTAAGTTTCAAAATCTCTTTGCTGACATATGTCACATTTTTCAAGTTATATTTACAAATTTTTAATGTGAGAGAATGTACCTGAAAATGTAGCATTACAAAATTCTGCTACCTTTTCTTTTGATAAAACAGATGGTGTTACCTTATTAACATCAAGGTATATTCCCATGATCCTTCTTGGGGATCATTATTAGAGGTATTCTGAGTGAATATTATGTATTTTTGTTTTGCCTTGTGTGATGTGGAACTTAGAAAATAATTAAATAACTGTTCCTGTAACTCATCTATTATTTTGATCTACTTCATAATTAAGTTGTAAAAAGTCTCTTCCATCTACAAAAGTCGAATTACATTGGAGTTTTGTTTCTGTATATTTCTTATTCCTTATAGGGACTAGTTCGGTATCTTATTTCAAATTAATTCGTAGACTTCGATGACCTTAAATAATCATTTCCCCTAAAATCTTTATTTTACATGAGCAACAGCTCTATTTAGAGTGCGATTTCTTTGCATGCAGAATAGATATTATGGAGAATGTGATTTCACATTTGCGATTTGATTATCTGTTCGTCTATCTGCGCATCAGTTGGCGTCATTATAAATAACTAAGAACATGCAATCGATAACACGTCGTAACTATTTGTATCGCGGTTTCCTTCCACACTATCTAGATAACTCAATATATAGCTGTGACAAATTTCATAGGTATGATTACTGATAATTGTATGTTTTCTATTAAAAATATCAATTGTTTTGAGCTAGTTGCACTCTGAAGGTGATTATTCATCTTAAAGATTCCATAACAGGCCAAGAAGATGATGGCAAATAATGCTTTTTTTTCTTCATTATCTAGCCTTTTCATTCAGATGATGTTAAGTAATCGCTCAAGTCTATATTTTTATTTTGAGTTACGTTATGTTACAAAAGTCCTTAAATCTTATAAACCACATTCTAGAATAGGTGATGTAGTGGTACACTGGTTGATCATTTACAATCGTTTAACATCATTTTCATACGAATATCTATGTCTAACCTAAAAAGATGATAATCAATTCCATTATTTTCACATGACAGGATATAAAAACACTGAAATATAATACAGATAACACATGTGACTATATTTCCATATGTACTGAACAGCTGACTTTAAACGCTTGCCTTATCACAATAATCTAAAGAGAAACTCTTCACATATTAGAACATATATCAAAAACATTTTCGCTTCAAGCTGCCAAAACAAATTCCTTCTTTCATGTGTTCGAAATGCAGATAAAAACCAGATAACAAGCTATAAATATTTCTATAACAAGATATATAATATTTCATCCATTCATGGAAACTTTATAAAGCTTCACATCTATTTTATTATGCAAGTGCTCATGTAAATTTTCTGCATGCGTCTGAAAAAGAAACATCATTTTAAACTTCTAAAACCATGTTTATTTCGTTTGTTTATTTATAGAGAAAAAAATAGAATATTGTGGGTTTACATTCATGATAATGAATGTAATAAAATGCTCAAGTTGAGAACTCTAACGAATCCGTAAAATCAAAATTTGATGGTTACAAGCTAAAAAAATTCTTTTCTACCTCCTGCTCCCAGAACAAAGTACTTTTTTTATGCATTATTTTTATATCTTTTAGATACTGTGATATATATGCGTTTCTTAGATATTTTCATGATGTTCAGCGTTAAAAATTTTAAGGAAATACTTTTATTTTTTCAAAAGAAGAAAAAATATAGACGTATAAATATTTTCAACCATATAAAATTTAAGCTGAAGAAACTTATCACGAAGTTATACTTTTTACTATTCAAACCGCGTCACTCGAACTCGATAATAAAAAGAAAGATTTTATCTGTATCATCGCCCTCCAGGTAATGTGAATTTTATTCAAGATGGCTCCGTGGATTTTCCGTATGTTTACAACTTCAATCTGAAATGATAAAAATTCAAAACAGAAGAAACTTTAAAAAAAATATTTATTTATAATATAAGTAAGTCTGAGTAAAATATTTGTCTATTTTTCAATAGACTTTTGGGTAGGAAAATATTGTTTCAATTCGAAAATGTTTAAAATGTAATGTTTGAATATGTTTACAGACTTGTATTCCCCAAAGAGTCATTTCGTGACAAACGAAAAATATAATCCTGCACTAAATGCCAAAGTACAATTGTTCTCATATAAATATTCTGGAGCCATACAGCAATTTGTATTAATTTTCATGTTCCTTGGGGATATAAAATAGGATTGCATTTAGTAATGAATTCGTATTTTAGGAAGCAAGACGTAAAAATTTGCATACAATCTCTTCTAAACGATGACTTAGATACATATTAATGAAACAACTGTTTAAACTTGAAATTTTTTCCTATGCAAAGACAAAAAGAACGTTATAATACGAGTGAAGCATAAATTTGAAATATCAAATGAATTATTTTAATTGCCTTTTTCGAAATGTTGTTTTTGAATTATTTTGTGCATATTTAACATTTTACTTAAAACTGCAGAGTCACATTTCCATTTTATATTGCTTAGAATTCTCCATACAAATAATGAACTATAAATCTCCATGCAAATAGTGAAAACGGTGACTGTTTTCCATTTGATTTGTTCCAATGATTTTATATGATGCTACAGCTACAGAATATATTCCACGTGTTTTTAGTCTATGTCAATAAAGAATGATAACTGCTCGAATTAATTTTTTCGGATTTACTACCATTTCATATTGTTACGAAATTTCCGGGGTTCGTTTGGATAGTGGAAGTTATATGGTGTGGAGAACTCTCAATCAGCAGGCGGCAGTAGAATAAAAGCAATGACGTTTATTTACACGAAGATACACAGGACAGCAAAGAAGACGATTATCTTCAGCCGAGATGTGCAGCATACAACAAGAATCTACTGTCAACAATAGCGCACAGCTTAGTTCAGCACCAGCTTGACTCCGTCGCTGCTCTGCTAACTTCACCGTCGATTTCGACTACTCTGCTCTGTCGATTCCGACTACTACTCTTCGACTGACTCCGTACACTCTGTCTTCGACTTCTACTACTCACAAGGAAATGCGTTAGGAGCGCCATCTCCGGTCGGCTACAGCTTTTGGGCTCGGCTACATGGTTTGGTCTTGAGTAGGAGAGGGTAGCAGCTGCAGCCCCTTTTACAGGTCTGAGGAGGCGAGGCAAGAAGCCTCTCAACCAATCAGGAACGTTCGAGGCGTATCTCGGTTCCTACTGGACGGATCGGGAAAATTCTCAAGTTTCGGGTATAATCTATTTTGGCGCCAAAGTCGCCAAATTCGTCGCCAAGTTTGTCGCCAAGCTCTGGGACCTTCGACACGCCACCTGGACTCCGTCCCATTCAGATGACTGTGAAACTTTCTTTCTGTTGATGGAACAAACTATGCTGGGAAGCCGAATTGCAGGTTTGTAACAATATGTAGCTACTTTAGACTTAATGAAGTGTTTCAATTTCTCTTCCATACCATGACAAAAAACGCTCTCATCAGCTGCTTTAATAAATGTATACATTTTATTTATCAGTATTTGTTGGCGGATTATATCTAATTTTTGTATCGAATTATAGCGTCTTTGAATAATTTAATTTCATTTAATAAATTTGAGAAACAATAATTCTATACCCGTATAGTGCAAAGACCTTGGCAATTAAAAGGTTAATTGTATGACGCTTTTAGTTATTTTACATTTCTTTTTTTCTGATCGAAGACATATAAATAAGTTGATTATTATCAAAATAAATATTATGTTAATTTTTCAAAATTAAATATATAACATATTAACTTTAGGAAGGATTTAAAAACACCTACAAATAAAAAAAATCTAAATCTTGATGTTAGAGATTTAAGTTAAATTAGGATTTAGATAATTTATGAGGTTGGAAAATTTCTTTTCCTTTATTTTAAAGGAATTTATTTGCAATGTTTCAAATTATATTCTTCTTTTTCTTAAATGAATAGATTTATTTTTATTATTAGAACCATGTAAACTTTTAGCCCTTACTCCTCATCCTAATAATATACATCATTTGAATTTTTCTTTAAAATGTGTATAACTTCCACAAAATTAAGAGCAATCTATTATAACTGAAAATTATTAAGATAAGAGTTTTAAAATTATACTGTTCTATGAATATAATAAAAACTATTTACTACAAACTAAGCATAATCTTTCCTTCCTAAACTAAATTTAATTAAAATAAAAGGCATAAAAATATAATCTATTATAATTTGTTTGTCATGCAATTAGTTTGATTTTTTTTAACTCTTCATTGTTTGTAATTCATTTAAGAATAATACATAATACGTATTTCCTAAGTTTACTTTTTAAAGAAAAAAGATCACATTCAACTAAGAAATAAAAATTCCTTTTGTAAGTAATATGAAAAGAAATTAAAATATATCCTACGATTTGGGCGAATTAATATTACGAAATCCAAAATGTAAATCCAAATATTTTTATATCAATAGAATGCATTTTTTTTTGAACGAGAAAGATTTATTTAGTAATCCTGTAAAATCCTCGTTTTCAACTTATTTGGGATAAAGCAACTGAATTTTTAAAAAAAATTTCTATTGTTCGACTTTTAAATAACGCTTCGTTTCTTTTGTTAAGATTGAAAGAAAGATAAAATTTATTAATTTAATCTTTTTTTACTTCATTATAAGATAATATTAAAATTCTACGAATTTAGTGAATAGAATTAGAGAACCTGTTGAAGGATTATTGTTGGATGAATCTTATTTGAGTTTGAAATGCAGGAATTTCACTAATGATTAGAAACCTTTCTTTCAAAGTTTGCAATTATTCACTTAATAGTCAAATTTATTTAAAATAATATTTTATGATGAATAAGCTATTTAATGCCTTCAATTTATATATATATATATAATTATTTGCGAAAAGAATACAGTTCTTTTGTGGGGTTTTTTTCAGAGATGAATTTTGGTTTTTTTTTAAATCTTGTGTCTTTAAATTAATGTCTTCCTTATTTGTTTCAATAGGCCTTCAAGACACGAATCAAGATATCAAAATAATAATAATAATAAAAAATAAAATGGAAAAATTAATATCTGACGAAAACTATTTTAAATTAGTTATAAAAATCTACAAATTGTGAATAAGGAATGTGTCTTAGCACAATGGAAGATTCGGAAATTGTTTTCAGTATAATATGTTACAAAAAATATGCATACTTATAAATTAATTGTATCGTGTAATAAATAATTTATAAATTGATCTTAGCCAGATAGTTGAGGTAAATTATTTAGCAGTTTCTCTTTAATTTCGGAACATGAAGCAATAGGGAAATGATTGGAAAACTTTTGTTACTCTGAAGTGAAAGATTCATTTTAAGAACTATTATGACAAAGGTACATAACTTTTAAGTATCTTGATACAGGAAATGAGTCTGTTCTTCCACAGATTGTCCCGGAATTGTAACTCCATTTCTGTTAAATATTTTAACTATAAAAAAAGCAATTTATGTCAATATTTAGATGGGGTTTAGGGAATCATTTTTTGAGAAAGCGATACGTGCCTGCAATTAGTAAGCAAAAATTTATTTTAAATATCACCAAATAAAAAAATTTAATAAGACTGGTAATTCCTTTATTATTATAAAATAATTATTATTATTGCAAAATATTTTGTTGTACGTTGTTAGAGGAAGTTCACAATTTATTATAAGAATTTCATTGAAATATTTAAAGCAAAGGTCAACATTTTTTTTTGTTCATGTTCCACCACTGCTTAAATTAGATAACTGGCGGTTGACGAAATTAGAATGTTTAAAGCAATGGAAAATTGTTTTCAACTTGAAAAATATTTCAGAAGGTAGATACAGTTCCTAATATTCTTTATCAAATATAAGTAAAACAAGCCAAAGCTATATGATGCATTTAAATTTTTATAGAATGCAGTAAAATATAGATGCATCAAATGTGGATTTAAAAAAGAACTCAAACAAAGAATATGCGTTTTTGCACGATATGTAAGACAAAAAAAATGACGAGTGCTTAAAATCTTATTAGGTTCATACATTAAAAGTTAGTATGAATTTAGAAAAAAATGACGAGTGCTTAA
>JAPMOR010018742.1:58769-195152 GCA_026543865.1 Argiope aurantia | reverse complement strand
TGCTTAAAATCTTATTAGGTTCGTACATTAAAGTTAGTATGAATTTAAAAAAAAATACTTTTGCTTTAATCGTACTGTAAAAATTCAGTGGTCCAATTTCGGAAACTATTTTCTTTAACTAGACAAATTACACAATGTTTTATGTTTTTAAGGAATATTAATATTAATGTAGAAAAAAAGTTGACATTTTTTAATAATAGATAAATTGTAAAATTTTTTTTAATTAAATTAACAATTAACAGAACAAACAATAAACAATTTAAAAACAATTAACAGATATTTCTTTATCATTGCATATTAAAAAATATGCAAATTGTTCAGACTCTAGAAATGTCCCCTATATCCAAAAAAAAAAAAAAAGTCTGTTTTGTTGCAGTTATTCGCGATTGCTGTTCGTCGCGATTTCTAAGAAATTCAGTTCCATTTCCCAAGAATAACTGTGGAAAATATATTAGCCAAGGATAAATAATATAAGGATAATATAACTTATTAAGACTGAATGCAAGAGAAAAGGAAACGCGAAAAAGATTAAAAAACATTCTCAGTTACAATGGAATAATGTTCAATTGCCCTATACCGACTCATTAACTATGAGCTTTTTCTAAATAAATTAAATTGAGGAAATCCCTCTTAATAAAAGATGAACAAGGAAGTTTAAACATTGTAGACAGACAAATTTATCAAAAAATCAAATGATTATAGCCTGCTTACATTTAGATTAGGGCTTACCTATCAAAGCAAGTAACTTACTTTTATTAGATATCACAACACACATCTTCGGCAATATATAAGATTATTTGTGTGTGCTTAAAACAATTAAATAATTAAAATCTTTCCTAGGCCCTGCTTATAATTTAATTTTTTGATGCGAGAGAAGGTATTTTTATTATTAATTCGTTATTATGTTTAAAATCATTTTCTGACTTTTAAAGCAAGTTTTGCCTATGATATATAAGCTATTTAACTCGTAAGATTTAAGACTCGAGAATTAAATATTAACTTCAAGTTATATAACTATGTTCTGGGTAAAAGTTTTGAAAAAATTTAAGAAGTAAATAAAAAAACTACAAAATAGAAATGAATTTAAAAAAATATCCAAAGCTGTTATGAAAATCGGAAAAAAATATATTTGGAATGAGGACTACAAAATATAAAAGCAAAAACTTGTAATCTTAAAGTTCTTCAAATTATTTATTTAAATTCTTATAGAAAACTTGAGAAAAATTTATTTCCATTGATGTTCATTAACAAGGACAACATCTTTCAAATTCTTACAAAATACAGGTTAATTTGGAATCTTCAGCATTTCTAGTCGAATACTAAATTTAATTATATTTTCTTTTGATACATTTTCAACTACATTATATATCTCATTCTTCATGTCATTAGTCTTCAAAATATTTTCGTTTCTACCTCAAAGCTTTGTCCCGATTTGGTGCATGCAGTTGGTAACAGAGCTTAAGCAGTTTTTTAAAAATTATTCTTTATAATAACTGACCATCAGTGTATTCTGGTAATATGAAAGCATCAAATAAGTTTAAAGCTAATGATCAATTAGTCCTTATCTAACAGTACATTTGCTGATATAATATGCAATATTTTTATCATTGTAATATATATTTGTAATCGCTCTTATTTTAAATATCTATATAAAACTTCAAAAATTTTAAAATGTATTTTTTAAATTATTATAACCTAAAAAAAATAACTTTTTGCGAAAGTATTTGAATTGCACAAAATAAAACCGATTACCTGTTTCTTTTGAAAATCAAAATAAACATGGAATGTACTAGTCAGAATTAAAATTTTGTAAAATTATTTAGCATATTTTTGTGTTTTAGGTTTCTAAGTTGATATTATACAAGAAATACAAAACATAATATTTATAATTCTTACTCAGAATTGCCAGGGCCTTTTTTTTCTATGCTTAATAATGTACAGTTAACCAGGTAGTACAGCATGTGGCACAAGTTGTCCAATATTATATTATATTACACAATTTCAAAATTTTTTCCCCAATATTATGAATATTGTTTAATATCGTACAATATTGCACAATATACGTCTGCTGCTAGGGTATAGGATTTTCAAGACAATCTAAACAAACAATTCAAAAAGAATTCGAAGTTTATATTTCCATTAGACAGAAACCTTCATAAAAATAAAATTCTGCTTCGAAGGAGAAGAACATGGAAGCTTTTATGAAATAAGTAATAAAAATGTAATGTGACTTTTTTTGTCAGGATGCTAAAGTAAAACCTTAAAATTCCATCCATTTCCATATGCGAAGCAAAACTATATTCTCCAGAGCTAAAAGTTTGGCAAGAAAAGCAATTGCGATGCTCATTTATCAAACAGCATCCCAACAGCTTTTATGATTTATAACAGTTGACATTTAGTTTATAATTCATGCATCAAATAGCACGCCCCTGGCATTTGGCAATTCAGTCTGGGTGGGCTTCTGAAAGGGATCCGACGATAAGGCACAAGTATCACCTCGCGAATAAAAATAGAGATTGCTATTAATATTCATACCTCGTAATGCCGTCATATTTGTGCCACGTTTCGGTGATATGGGTTGTTGCGCATGGCTACAGTTTAATTGCTCAGTAACTGTGGGTGCAGCGTGTTTAATATTCGTGGCCGAGCTATGATGTTGTCTGGAGGGGCAAAGTAATTAATAATTGCTTCTGTGGAGATACCAGATAATTTCATTGAAACCGTTCCGGTAGTTGTGATGAAACTATTATGTAGTTCTGGGAAGTTGGAATTTTTATAGACGAGACCGTGTATAGTTCCAAATTGGTTTAAGAAGGTTAAGAGGATGCAGCACGGTGTGCAGAAGGCAAATCAGTTTCTTCTAATTATGTAAAAATTAGGTAAATGCATAGTAGGAAAATATTAAATAATGCGCAGTGCATTTGTAAGTCTCATTTCTGATTATATTAAACTGTGTGTGTGTTTTTTAGACTCTACAAGTTTGACCTAGAGCTAATAAAGTTAATACATTTATACTTTGGAAGGTGGGGATGTGCATTACAGAGCGATTTATATTTGATGCACTATGCACTTCTTGTGTACAAATGACCACCCCGCCACAGCTGAAATAAGCAGTATCGACAAGATATTCACTATGCACTATTTAGAAAACTTGTATCTTTCATAACTTTGTTAGCCATTTTAATTCGAACCAGTTTGCCTTGTGTCTTCAATCATCGTTATGTTTATCAATTCTAAACTTTGTTAACGAAATTGTATCCTTATATAATAGCTGACAGTCAAAGGCGTTCTGAATCACTTATCATTTAAAGACATAAAATTTCGACCTTTAAGCCCGAGGAGAATCATGTTTTCCCGTCATTAGCAATAAATAATTAGCAATTAATAATAATAGGAATAAAAATATAGAACAGACAAGTACAATTAATCAAAGGCCTTAAGCAGAGTTAAAATTTTGTCAGAATTTTTATCATTCTATCATTTATGTATTTATTTTATAAGAAATAAAAATACATTTCTTTATCACTAAGATTAATTCAACAAAGTTGCTAACCTATACACAGTTAAAATTTAAAGAAAGTGCTCTTTTTTAAAACCCTTTCCCCTTATATCACTCTTTTAAAACCTGAAATACGCATTGTTAAATAAAGAAATCTTTTATATGTGAATTCGACGCTTCCATTAAATAAAATATATAGATTTTCAAATTGATTAATGTATAGCACGGACGCAACTTATTTATGGGTTTATATGAAAGCAGTTTTACAAATGAGGAGTGATTTATGAGCTTTGAAAATAAATACATTGCTCTAACTAATAAGTGACTATGAGCCCAGGGCCTTTTTCATTCTTTGTATCCGTTTAAGCACAAAAATCATTACATTAGGAGTACCCAGTAGTTAATAAGATGGATGTCAGGAGGAAAAGAAAGTACTCAAGACAAATGACTTATGTGGGGAAGAATAAAGAACTTTAGAATCCGTTCCCTTTCACTGCTACAGCCGTTCTTATCCTCTTAATTAATTGGCAATATTGATGATGCCAAAAGACAGCCGCAGTAAATAGAGAGGGACCTTTAACTCTGTGACTTGTACAATAATGTTGAATGCATTTCATGTGGAAAACAACGAAAAAAGTTTCCCTCTAGCAATAGATTGCAATACTGCAATAAGAGGATTTTGAAATGGTTTTTTGGTTTGAAAAATACAAATATTCATGTAAAATACAAACATTAATAATGTAAAAAATACAAATTTAATGAATAATGAAATATTAGGATAATATTAACAATTTATCAAGTTCTGGTTAGTTGGACTCGAATGTTTCAATGCGTAGTTATTAAAATATTTATAAAACTGAACAGCTACATCAATAATATTGTGTACAAATGAGGATGTTGAATATACATAATAGTTAATCCTACAATGCATTGTGTAGCCATTTGTCTACATACTTTTATTTCCATTCATAAGCTTTACATGATTGTTCAAAAGAACAACAATGAGGTTTTGGATTTTTTTTAATGTTTTTTGATAAACATTTGTCTAAAAGACCGATTTATGGCAATAGCGATACTAGAATTAAATTTAAACTGGGAACTTGGGAAAATAAGATAGATGTTGTATGAATAGTTTTACCATTAAAAACATTATCAAAATATTGCTTTTTGTATTGTAAAAAATTTATTGGTAAAAAGGGTTATTTATTGCAGAATTGTTATAATGTGATTTGTGTCAATGAGATATTGTTTATTTCATAATGTAGCCATTACGAGCGTTTCAATTTTTTTTTAATTTCATGAAAACAAAATTCTTTTAATAATATTTCTAAATTATATGCAGCTATTGAAAACACGTAATTTTGTTATAAAGTAAAACGTGATGCATTCATTCTACGGTTAAATAAAAAAATATATAGTTATTCCCTAATTTCAAAATTTGTTAACTTAAAATAAATCATTAGCTTAATAGAAAGGTGAAACTAAAATTGATTATATGGAAAGGGTGACCTCATAATACGCATTACTAATCGTCGCAAAATACTTAAACCCACCATTGGAAAACTTACTCTTAATGACTTTATTAGCTAAGTATTTTTAAAGTTCAAATGTGGATAGACAAATACGGTGTACTTTATCATGTCTTACATGGTTCTATCTACTATGCTTTGCATCTGCCTATTTTCTGTCATTTCAACTAATATTCTTTTAACTTTAAATGAAAAAAGTGATTAAACTGCAACCAACGCAAAACTATTTTTGATAAAATGCTTAAAAATGGATGCATTTAAAAAGTTTCCATCATTCTTACTTGTGCAGAGATACATTAAATGCAAGTACAGCAAAGTTTTAAAAAATTTATTAAAAGTATACATTAGGCAGAAACCTACTAATTAATAAAAAATAAGTCGTATCATCATGAAAAATGGTAGAAAAAAGGTTGTATATGCATCAACAATGAAAACAAATGAGGAATTTCTTTAAAACAGCTAAATGCACTGTCGTCAAATGAACTTAAAAATATTTTTTTAAAAAATCAAATATTTAAAGAAACTCCAATACAATTAAATTAATATCAGTAAAAAGATAATTCTTGGAATTTTGAGAGGTTTTAAGTTTGACTTTTATGGAGTAATGGTTTCGGCAGATTCGATTATTTGATTATTAATTATTATTTGAAAATTTAAACTGAGTAACATAAACATAAATGAATAATTCATTTAGCATTTCAGTGTAATATTAATCATCTACAAATAATAATCAAATTTATTTTTGTAACAGTTTACCTCGTTACCGATTGAACTGTTTAAAAATTAAAATTCTTTTAATATTTTTTTATTTATTCATAGAATTTCCCACAAAGAATAATTAAGAAAAACAATAGTTGAGAAATAAGAAAAGCCTCTTAAAATCAGAGTCAATTGTTAACATAATAAAGATATTACAGATTTGCTAAAATATATTCCTTTCATTATGAGTAAGGCTAAAGAAAAACAAATCTAAAGAGAAGTTCCATATAAATTTTCCTACATCAAAAGAACTTCCATTACTTGGCCACAAGTGAATTAAAATCTTCGGCAAGGAAGTGACTATTACCATATTAAGAGTGAGAGAAACTTTGCAGCGCCATCTGAAGGCAAATCGCTCAAATGCAAAGGTTTTGATCTAATACCTTCAACTAAAAAGTACACGCTCTCCTAACAAGAGTTAATCGACAGTACAAAATGAGGTTGTCTAAAAAAATCCACTTAAATATTCTGGTCAGAACGGAAAGCATCACTGTTACTTATGTGCAATTATGTTAAAGCTTCCGTGCTTGAAAAAAGGAGCTTTTGAGCACTTAAGCCGATGCATTATTAAATTAGTCACAAAAATTTATTTTCTCACTTTATGAAGTTTACTCCCAAAGTTCTTAATGAATCCTTATTTTGAGCCTTTTATCATCTGGTTGAGGAGAAAAGCAACTGGAATTTAATTACGAGTCAAATTTAATATTTTTAAATAAACTGTCAAAGTTATACTGGAACTAAACTTAATAAATTTAGAGGAACTTTTATTAGCGAGGAAAATATTCCCAAATTTGTCTTTGATGTAAATTCTCTTTATATTTAATACCATGAATGGAAATGTATCTTTCTCTATTATTATGATTTATTTTGCTTGAGTTTATAGAAAAAAATCTATTTATTTGTTTCCTCTTTTCAAAAGTTCTAAGCTGAAATACCAGAAATTGATTCTATTATTATTTTATTCATTCTTAGAAATGATAATGTTATAACTTACTATTAAGGTCTGAAAATAATAAAATTTTATTTTATTTTATTAAGGACTTAAAATTAGAAAAAATGTTATTTTCTAAACTAGCTTTTAATTTGTAACTATGTAGGAGATTTAATTTCTAGGTCAATATTCTAGTTTTATTGATAAAGGAATGAAATATTTTAATATACATTTCATTCAAGTTGTATCTAATACGACAGAAAAAATCTCTTTAGTTGGAGGGAACTAAAATTAACTCATTAATATTCCATTTGAATAAATTTATCACATTTTTTAAATGTATTTAATGTTAACTTACTAAATAATGATGTGGAATCAAATAAAAAAAAGAATTGTCACATTTTCGCTATTAAGATCCTAAATTTTTTAAACAGTGCTTGTATATTTTTTAGTGTTTTTTTAAATAAATTTTGTTAATTTATAATTTTAATATTTTTTATAAGTTTTGTTAATTTTTATAAATTTTTTAAGATTTTTTTTTCATAAATGTTATGCAGAAATATACTATAATAATTTTGACTACTGAGTACAGATAAATTAATAGAATCAGTTCTTCGAACAATACACTAAAATGCGAAGATTGAAATTAGTCATCTGAAAATAATTGAAACTTTCTGATATTTAATAAATCGTTTTATTTTAAATTTTCGTAGATTTTCCGAATTACATTTCCACCTTTTAATTTAAATTTACTTTTTTAAAAAATCAATGTAAGTTAATTTGGATTGTTTGAAGTAAGCACATTTTTTTATTTGTTTGCAAAGATTATATATATTTCATTTGAGGAAATAGTGGAATTTTTAAATTCATAGATAGAAGAAAAAAAAATAACTCTTCATATTTATAGGCATAGTTACATAAGGTAGTGCCAATTATTCTGATATCTGTGCTAACTAAAGCATTTGAGGAAGTGTAGCATATTTTATTATGCAGTAATAGATGAACAGGCAAGCTTAATTTCTGCACAACAATAATATAGTTATGAAAGAAATCTCAATGGTGAGTTTTTCGACTTTCGGAAGGTGCAAAAGCTACCAACAACATTGAAAGATTTCCCCCATTAAATAAGAAATGGCTTTTTTTCGTTGCTAATCAATTAATAATTTCAAAAATTAAGATATTTTTGAAAAGGATTGGCTTTATTTTACTCAATTAGAATTCTGAAACCAGGACGGTAAGGCGAAGAAACAACTTGAAGAAGCTATAACAGCTGTTGAAATTTCAGAATTGTATCATGATGGAATATATCTGTCATTACTAATCCAAATGTAGTTTTAATAATGTAATTTTTTTAAAAAAATTGTTTTTTTTACTTATATTTTTTTATAAAAATGGAAATAAGATTCTTCGCTTTGAATGCACATGCATTTTTTTCTTACATTTTACTAAGCATATTACTTTCCACTAGAGATGTCACGTTATTTACAAACCTCGCTTAATAAGTGCCTCTAATAACAAGCAAATGTTAAGACATCATGACGTCACATGCCGGATTAACCTCTAGATAACCAGTGTAGAGTGCGTGTCTGAAGATAACTCTTACGGAAGTTTACTCGCTATCCACTTCTTATGGAAGTTTTTGGCTAGATTGCGTTGTCAAAAACGACTACGAGGAGTTTGAGCAAGTTGCTGTGAAGCTTTGATTGACAAGGTCATGTCTTTGGCTAAGGTTATGGAGCAAAAAGTGGATAGCAATTATTTAATGAACTGGTAGAAAAAACATAACCAGAACTATTGAATAACCAGCTTACCATGACGTCATATGTTGGATTAGCCTTTATAATTCTTGTATTGAGTGCTTATTTGAAAATAATTCTTATATCTGCAAGTAAAATGTTTTGGCTGGATAGCGCTGTCGAACGCGACTCTAAGGGACAAATGGGTCTGTGAAGCTTTAATCAACATGATTGCGATTTTGATGAAGATTATGATGCTAAAAGTGGATAGCAACTGCATTGGTGAGCTATTAGAAGAACATAACCAGAACTATCGAATAATGGAATTACTAATTGAATCATTTCCTGCATCACAGTGAAAAGTTGCGAATGGCAATTTATTAGGAAATGGGAGAAATGACAACCTCAGCTGAGAAACAATTTTTCCGCGAAATTACGGTGTTGTTGAAAACACTGAAAATTATTGCATCGTACGTTTACCTAAATCAAGTAGTAATGGTGCGCTTCATTTCCCCCGAAATTTGAAGAGTAGTTAAAAACAAATTCTTCAGACACAACTTTCTTTTAAAAACATACGTTATAAATAATAAATTACGTTATTGTAAATTTGAGTATATATATAATATAATATTTGGGAATGGAACGCTTCATCCTACTCGTTTCACTTAGCGAGTGGTTCGCATTACGAGTAAGATTTGGAAGAGAATAATACTCATTAAACGATGTTTCACTGTACTTTTATGTTTAGAGCTTTGAATTGTTTGTTACGGATGAGTTGTAAAATAATTTATTTGGAAGCTGGCAAGAAACCAGATATTAGACAGATATTACTTGTCAGATATTACTTGCAGATATTAGAAGCCAGAGAGGTAACCTTAATGATTGACTCTGCGAACAGCAGGACATGATGATATATGGCGTATATATTTAAATCATCAACCAAGGCCTAATCCACCAATATAAAAGAATATTCACCCGCTTAAAATTCGCCCTTGGAATCGTAATTGACCTTGGAAAGAGTAAGAGTTACCAGCTTATTCTTCATCTGAGAATAGAAATATGTTGTTGAAAATAATGTCAGAAGAAGATCTCGCTCAATTTTCGCGAGAACTAATTGCACTTTGCATTTGGTCGCCTAAATTTCATATTGAGTCGCTCTTTCCTCATATTTAAATTCAAAATATTTCATATTTCAATCAATAGTTCTCACAGTTCAAATTTCAGCAGTTGCATGTTTGCTTATAATTTGCACCAAATATTGAAGTTTCAATTAAATTTTCTCATTACGCGCATTTAATTAAGTTTACGAAACCTCAAATAATGCTTACAGAAATAAATATTATTAAAATGATTTATTTTTGCCTACATAAAAAAAGTAAATTATCTTCTTCCTTTATTACAATTATCCTTCCTACTTTATATAAATTAATAAAGATTCATTTTATTTTACAAGATCAATAAAAAAATGTCAAAATATATATAATTTCCATAGAACTAAATATTATAGTTTCAATCCCACAATAATTTAAGGTATCCGACTACTTTGAAAACACTGGTTATCGACCACATTGGCGAATTCTTTTTTTTTATTATTCTGTCTTGTAGTTCAAGCTTTTCTCTTTCCAAAATAGTATTTTCTAGGAAAGGGAAGGTCTTATCCAGGAGAATTTTAAAGAAAAACTTTAGCTAAAAAGTTATTTAACTTCAATTTTCTCAAACTTTAATTTTTATAAAAATTATCCACCATTAACATGATATCTCAAAAACTAATAGAGGTATTTACATAAAAATTTCAGCATTTGTTTTAAATAATATGGCCAATGAAATGAACCAAAAGTTTTGTTGTTGGTGAAATACTTTTTCATTTATAGGTGTTTTTAGAAAAATTAAGTTGTAAATTTATGGAAAAAATGTACGTATATATTTTTCTATTTCTCAAAATATATTCTATTTCCAAATAATTTTTTTGTATTTATAGTGTTTATAATTGACAATAAATCTAAAAACCATAAATAGTTAAAAAAAATCCATAAATAGTTTTTAAAAAATCCAATTGTTCAAAAATATTCCTTTGAACGTAGTCGGTTATTAACACACACACACACACACACACACAAAAAAAATGATTTTAAATATATTGATCACCAATTACTTCAGAATTTTAAAACAATTGAAATTCAATCAATATTTTCACTTGATCTTATCAAGAGCATTAAACAAATATATTCATTTCATTCTTTATCTTTTACCAGTTGGAAAACATTTGCTACTGAATTTCAAGAATTTAAAAAATATTGGCTGAATGTGTCTTTATTTTATTTTATATTGTGAAGGAGTTAATAGATGCACATTCAAGAATTTAACACACCCACACATTCCATATTCGGAATTTAACCCACCCACACATTACTAAAATCATAAAGATATTATAAGTTTTAAGAAATGAAAAAAAAAATACTTTAAGCTTTAAAAACGTTTTTTATACTAGTTTATAATGAAAGACAAAATAAGTCACTTTTAAAGTTTAATTACTGCCATTTAATTGAGGGAATGAACGAAAACAGTTGATTTTACTTAAGAATTAAAAACAAATATGAAAAAAATCGATAAAAAATCCTTCTTGCCCTTTTCGGAACTCTCAAAATATCTTTATCTTATTCAGAGATAAAATAATTCTTAGAAATACAATTCATTACTTATTTTTTTTTCAAATCAATGCCATTATTTTAGAAACTTTTAATATAGCCAAAAATGCATAACTATTCGGAAAAAATTCGTTTTATGGTAGAATAATAGCAAAAAGAAACATTTATTTTACCAATAGGTTATATAATGAAATAAGTAATTTTTTCACTCTTTTAGACTTTTGAGTTATTCCGTAATTGATAATCAATTTTTCATTGAATCTTGTCAATTGAAAAGTTGAATTTCATTAACAATTTCATCCACTTTCCAGTTTAGTCTAGTGTAATGTTTCCCCGTTTTCCTCACCTGATAATTGGCATTCCGGCCAGATGCAAGTGCCACTGGATTGCCAGATGGGGAATTGTATCTGGTCATTTGTTGTAACCAGTTAAAGGAGCACAGATGTGTTTCGTCGTTTCAAAGAGATCCTTCATGTCTTCAAGGAAGAAGAACGTCAATACATCTTGCAAAACTTTCTTTCCATTATGAAGAGACTCTTACATCTCGAGGAACGATCAATCATCAGCAACCGTTGTCGTTAAATGTCGAAGTCGACTTTAGCCGGTGTTAGCTGTGAACTGAATATAATTAACATGAGGGGTCATTCTACAAAGATGGATCATGAACAAACTTTACCACGATCGATTGGAGAACATTGAGGAAGCATTGCTGAGCAGCTATTAGGTGATAAGGAATTCAATTTCAACAATGAGAAACTCGGAGGTGGAGATTCGACAGAAATAAAAAGCGAAAATTTTGTTTTGAGAGGAGAGAAGAGAAGTGAGAGACATTTTAAGGAGGAGTCGAAGAGACGTGGATGTTCGAAGGTGTTCCTGATTTTGTGAGAAGCTCCGTGTGATTCGGGTTTTTGTGTTAATATCCACACGATAAAAATCGGTGGATTTAAGGACCTGCCCCTGAATTGTCGTTTGAGTTAACAGCCTAATAGCGTTTTTTTTGGTGTTTATTATCCGAATTGATAGAGGAACTATTTCATGATTAACTTTAAACTGTTGTGTGAATTTTGTAAATAATTTTACCCTAGATGAGAACAAGTTGCTTTTGTGTACATATGTAAGGCTGTAAATAAAATAATTGTTTTGTTACGCTTCTCTTTTATTTGATCGGTCAGGATCAAGACATTACACTAGTTCTATTAAAGCCTCTTTTTGAAGTAACTCACAGATTGTTTTGAAACGGTCCTCCGAATTTTAAACCATGGTCAAATGATAAGGATAACATGCGAGCAGGAATCTTCTCTCGAAACTTCAGCAATTCATTTATGGCTGAGCGCTGTTATATACCGGGTGGTTCCCGTTTTTAAAATAATCAAGATGTGAACCTGAAAATCACCCTACTCTCTTTCACAGAAGATATGTAGGAGGTATGCAGGAAGATAAAAAGAAACATCGTCCTTAATTTAAATTCTTTGAATATTCATTCTAGAAAAGGATATCAAATTATAAAATTGCATAACAAAATGAGTAGAATTTACTGAAAAATGTTGAAAATATTTTTAGAAATGAAACTTACAAATTTTATGTGTACTAACGAAAAAAATTGAAATTGAACTACCCATTGATTTGATTCTGTGTAACATTTAAATATTGTTAATAATTAATCATATTCTCTATTTTTTAAGTTTTGAGATATAAGTTTATATTTTAAACAAAAGCACAGGTGTCACGAAGAACAAATGCATCATGCAAGCAATATATGTTTATTATCTTCCCTCCCCCCCCCCTGTACGAATAAATCAACTTACTGGAATGCTTTCAATACTTTATATAATATGTAGCAAATTCATATTTCGCAACAGCAGGCAAAAACATGACTGAAAACATACCTGTGCAAATAATATTTGTCTCTGTCTAGTACGTCATTTAAAAGAGTTTCTCGAAATATTATGAGTGAAAAAAAATTCAAATGTTTACACATTTTGAATAAATATTACATAAACGATTTATAGAATATGATTAAATTTTATAGTCTATTCATATTTATGAATTAAAATTCTTTTATTCATTTCCATGAATTTTAATGTTTATAAGTAATAAAGCTGTAAAGTAATTTCTTTTACGAGTACAATTTATTATTTGAAACGATACTTCTTAATGGCGCCCTGAATTGCCTTAATTAAAATTAACTCGGTAATTGATGATTCTCGTTTAAATTTCGAACATTTTAGGAGTTCTCAGGTGTTAACAGTTAATGGTATTTTGCTTGGGTGTGGATTAGTTGAAATTTCCTTTTTATTCCCTTCAAAACGAGATCGTATAAGGAAACGAAAGGAGAAAATATTCCAATCGTGAAGGAAACATCATGTTTAGAACTACGTTGGTGTTTCTGTCGAACTGAAAATATGAAACCCAAAAACGAATTCTTTAGAAGATTTGAATTAGAGACGTTATCTTTACCCATTAACCTCTTTAATGTTTCGTTTTTTTATATTATCTAATTACGTAATGTCTTCTGCTTCTGAATTATTTGATATTATTGATTCAATTAAAAATCCATAGAATATATAGTGTTTATGATCTTTGCGTAATTTTAATATTGAATTATGACAGTTTTGAATATTGAATGTCAGTTTATATATTTGAGTAGCAATAAGTTGGAGTTTAGCACTCAGAAACGGCAGTTTAAAGTTTAAATAATGGATTTTTTTGACAAATTTGAACGAAAATTATAAATTTATTTCTTTCTATTTTAATTATTTCAGTGTAAGGATAACTCAATAAAGTAACGAATTTTATAGACAAAACTAAGCGTGTAGTTGTATTATAAGAATGTAATTGAGCATATTTGGCGAAATTTATAAAGAATTGAAAATATATCGGTGTGTCGATTCGTGTGTTTGCAAAATAAAAATGTAGCAATCTAGATAAATGGAATTTGACATGCACGTTAGATGTCATGATTTGAATTTTATTTTAAATCCAGTTGGCCGAAGATAGGCGATTCACATATGTAATTAATTTCTTCTGTTCTATAAAATTTGATAAAATCCGGGTCAAATTTTACTCGCATACAAAAAAGTCGAGAGGAGAACCCTCCATTTGGTTGAGGTAATCTGTTTTGAAAACATTTACGTGAATTCCCAATATCAATACGCTGTGAAATTCATTCAAGAGATGTTTGAAGATATTTATGACACTTGTAGCAAGATGGAGCACCATTGAATTGCTGTCCTAATATGAGTGTTTATTTTAATAAAATTCCGAACAATAGAAAGTTAGGAATAAGGAGAAATATTAAGTTCTCGCCACAATTTAATAAGTTTAATTCACTCAGAATATTTTTATTTATAAAAATAGGAGATAAGGTACATTACCATGTAGAGAAGTAAATCTTTTTAAATGAAAACTTATGAAATATTTTTATTTACTAATTTAATATATTAACCATTTGTTTTATTAATCCATTCATTTTTGTTCCATCGATATTTATGTTTCCGTAATTTAAATTTTAATGCTGTATTTACAACTTGAAATATCAGTTTCTTAATTTCTAATTTTTGGTAAATTCTTTTTTATCAAAAAACTCATAAATTCAAATCCAGTGCATATGAATTTCTGATTAAACAATGCCTTCATTGAAATTTTTAATATTGGATTATGTGAAAAAAATTTATATTTGTTATTTATCAGTAGAACTTCAATATTAAACTAGATTGCACACTGCAAGACTGGATAGATATACATCTCATTTATATTGAGGAAATAGGCATAGTTTTTTTGTTTTCAGTTATTTGATAACATGTTGATCTGCAAGATTCTGAACAATTCACTTGACACATTTCTGAATTAGAACAAATTTTGCTTTATTTTTTAGCTTCCCCCTCGCAGTGCTTCAAACACTTATGGCTTTTAACTACAATATATATTTCCAAAGGGTTTTTTCCATCAATTTTATGCAAGATTCAAAAATATGTGTTACATTTGGCTACTAATATAGGCTTAAGGGGACACTTTGCACATCTTCTGACTATGAAAGATTGTATATAGTAGAAAAAGAAAGAGATAATTTTATTTTCACAGTGTGACGTAAAGCATCGAATTCAAAATTGTCCTTCTCTCCATTTTGTGCACTTACAAGCAGAATGTGTGTATTTTCCTGAAATCCGATGTCATCATAAAAAGGAAATAACATCGCAATATTCAGAAAATGTATATATCTGCATAAAATTCAGCATACATAATTTTAGTTATGAGTGTTTTGTATTATTAAATATTTACTTATTAATTATTAAATCCACACATTTTCAAAACATCCTAGACGAATACCGCGATTAAGACCACAGAAATATTGTGAATGAATTTCTGTATTGACATGTATAGAAATAATTTCGAACAAATTTTGTAAGCTCTAATTATGGATATTCTCTTTGTAACATTAAATATTGGAATCAATATTTTTTCATGGTTTGATCAATTTTTATTTTTTTGATTTTTGTATGGTCCATAAACAGTGTGGGAAACTGGCATGATTTACTAATAGAAATGTTGCCGAAGACGGAATTTTTATCCTTTTGATTGTGTTCGAGTCTTTTTGATTCAAAGAATCGAAACTTTTTAGAACAATTTATTAGCTTATAATAGGGGCTCCCAAATCTTAAGACATTACGATCCATTTTTGAAAACGAATTCATAGCGACCCATTTCATCCTTCAAGGATGGAAGTTTTGCAGAAACGAAGAGTATCTTTTACGAAAACTGTTTCTTAATCGAGAAAAAAAAAAGCTTTTGTGAAAAAAATATTATTATTGAACATAAATTATTGACGCATCACATTTTTGTCCATTGGGGAAAAATACGCATGAATTCAAGATCTTGTAGCGATGAACCAAAACCTGACTCGTGATGCATCAGTGAATCACAAAGCCACGGTTCGAGGAACCCCTGACTGTTGGAAACCTTTCACTCATTAGAAGTTTTATATAAGAGAACTACATAAAAAATTAAATTTCCTTTCCTTAAATTATCCTTGCCAGCTAAAATCAATTTCATGAAATTCTGTAACTTTATTATTTAACGAACATGTCTGGGATCCATATTAAAAAATAAAATTATGAAAAGATTTCAATGTACTAATAATTATGCTGCTTATTTAATTATTAGTTTCATTTCAAAGATTTTAAATTCGATAAAAATGTTCAGTCTATTGAATAATTTAAAAAATAGTATATTTTCTTTAGTCTAGAAAAAAAAATGTCAACTCTAATGAAGTTAGCAAAAAGGTCAAAAGAATGCTAAACAATAAGTGCTCCAGAGTGGAAAGAAAATTTATTTCGCTTAGGGAGCTTCTTCATAAAAAATTATCTTTCATAAGCGCAGTGTAAAAGTTAAACAGGATGTCAGAAAGTAGCAGGTGTTAAAGGAAGTTTTTTTGTGTGTGAATTCTATAATTAAACTAATCTTTTTGAGAATGTCACTTAAACACTGACTACAGCTGTCTTTAATAGGCTCCGCTTCTTTGCATAACGAATTTTGTATTAAAAAAGAAGTCTTTGATTACGTAATACTGCATATATTTTTAAAAAAAAGGAGCTTCAAATGATTTCACTGACGCCGAGAATGATAAAAAAGAATTCCCTTTTTACTGAGGACAAAAGATCTCGTGTTAAAGATTGACACCATAAATTCTTGAATTTCCAAAACTTTTTTTGTTCGGTTTAAACATTTTTATTCCACTACATAAACTGTTTTGGAAATTTTTTTTAATATCTGCATAACTTTTTTATTGCATAGCATTTATTTTCTAAATGATTATTCTACTTACTACTTTCAACTTGTTATAACTTTTAATTCTTTATGAAGAGAATAATCAGCTAAAACTTGGCAACGTGTGACATGTGGCTACGTTGAAAAAAATAATAATCCATAAGCCTTTTTGCTAATTAAATTATAAAAGCTGGACGTCAATGACACCTGGATAATTGCTAAAACATGACAAGTGATTATCTATTAATAGTGTAAAAAGATGCATCAACCCTTTGTAAACTTTACAGTGACAATAGTGGAATAATTTTTGTATAAAATGTGGTAATGTATTGCACAAATTTATTAGCTGTTTTAAACTAATTTTTTAAATTTATTCATTGCTTATAAATGCCTTTAAATTACACTCATATCTATTTAATAAATAATTACTTTAATAAAAAACTAACTTTAAATATAAAATAATTATGCATCAAACATTCTATTACCGACTTCAATTTTACTATTTTTAGAAATCTTTCTTAAATTAAATAACGCAGCTTACTTTAAGCGATCTTCTTATTTTTCCTTATTTTTTTGGCGACGTTTCGAATGTTTTTTTAGAAGATAAGTTCTTTAAAATACTTATTTTTTGTGTGATAGGCTATACTCTATTCATTATATCTTCCATTTTGTTCAAATAAACTCTGCTATAAACCTAAGGAGCGATAGATATATACTGGAATAATTTAACATTTCGTAATGCAGCCAAACACACGGCCTGATTTATCAGTTAAAACTATTTAAATTTAAATATATTTTTTGCTTAAGTAATGCTTCTGTGAATGATGAAATTCACGATCAATATTAAATTTCTTTTTAAGTAATGCAATATGAAAAAGCAAATCTATACACATCACCTTCATAATTATTTAATAATAAAAAAAACATTACAAATTATTATATTTGTGTTCCTTGGATTATTTTTAACCCTATAATTTTCTTGGGCATTTTGATATTTTTTTCTTAATTATTTCTAACTATTTCGCCCGTTTAGGAAAAACAGAAGCTTTGTTAAGTATAAAACTCTGCTTATATTTCAAAATTCTTGATTTAATTGACAATACTGTAAGTCATTCGAAATATCTTGCAATATTTACAATGAACAATTTATTTACTTTCACAATATATTTACTGGATTATCTTTTGATATTCCAGTAATTATTTGCTTATTAACACAAATGGAAGATTTGGAAAATTTGATTTAAAATTTACTTCAAATAATAACTTTAAGTAAACTGCATTAGTGAAGAAAATAGTACAGAACAGAAATTTTAAGTCTAATTTCTCATCAAAAAAAAAAGTCTGTAATAATTTGGACACAAAATATGAAAGCTATAAAATTAACCTTAATATTTCAGACAGAATTATTTGATATTTCTGTATATATTTCAAGTATTTCTTTAAATTATTTGCCCTATTGCAAAGATACAAATCTGAATTGAATAAATAAATCGCAGATTATTTAGAAAATCGAAATAAAACAATTTATACCAATTGCATAGATAAAGTTCCAAAAAAAATCTTCGAAACCTAGAAAAAAGTCACAAAAGTCCTAAATACCAAAAGCTGGATTCTTTCTTCATCCGAGATAAACTTCATCCAATTTCTCTCCTTTTTTGTCATTCAGCTGGTTAGAAAATTTTACTAAAACCAATCCTGCTGAAAGTCTGTTAGCAGAGCTTTAAGATCTTTTTCAACACCAAATAAACTAGAACTGTAAATGTTAGTAATCGATAACAACTTATTCCCAAAGTTTAGGAATGTTATCGAAAGATAAACTATTTAATCCTTGAGGATTCACTGGATTAGAATTCCTAGATGGTAAACAGAGATTTTCAAACTGTTTTCTTTTTTGTCCCATCATTTACTTTCAATAATGGGATTGATCCCCCCCCCCTCCTAATTCTTTAAGAGATTTGAGACAACAGAGATGGCGTTCCTTTTTTTTGTGCTTTGAAAAACATTTTTAGTTATAGAAAAAGAGAAAAAGCAGACGTGATATGTCTGTACGAAAAAGAAAAAAAAAAATACAGAACTAAAGAATGTATTTAGTTTTATTTTGTAAAAGTTCCCTGAAAGTTTTTTTTTCCTCTTTGCCTCATAAACATACTACACAACAGCAAACAATTTTTATTCGCACGCTTTTCTGAAAAGAGGATTTAGGTATTAATTCTTCGATTCACTTCACTTATCTGGAATTACTCTTAGAGTAATCCCAGTTGAGTGGAGTGAATCTCCGAAGTAATATATTAATTATTCTATTCGAAACTAAACATATTTATAAGAGACAATTTTATCACGAAGTTTTGTAAATATGCTATTATTATTCTTTATTTCATCTGAAACGTGATTTCTTAAGTTGATTAAGCCTAACTCAGTTTGTCCGCAAATTGAAGAAAATAATACATTTCAATTGAAAAAAAATATTCATAATATTCTTGAAAAACAATGACAGAGTATTCAGTTAAAAATGCAGTCAGCATAACTTTATAAGCCCAGGTTGGTATTCAAAAAAAATACGCGTTTCTCTCATCGTCAATAAAAATATGGAAGATACTTGGAGAGTGTTAGTAGAGAATTTTTAGTTCTACGTTGCATGCTTCATGCCACAAACCTGTAATGTTGCTTTCACCATAGTTATTTAAATCACTGGTGTTGCGGCAAGCAAGCAAGCAAACAATTTTGTATAATTACTTTAGCTTGAGTGGCATCACTTTGTTTTGTTGTTATTCTAAAATTACTTATATGCTTGTAAGTCTACTTGTTGTGAAGAATAAATATATGTTATACTAACGCCGTCGTCTTTAATATATAGTGCGGAAAACTCTATTTGAATCAGGACAGCGAATTCATACTTCCTACTTTTAGGATATATCGGCAAGTTTACTTTTTTACTGAATTTTTTGTGTTATACTTCGGATTACTGCAATGGCGACGCCGAATGAAACTACAGACAAAATGGCGCAACTCAAGCGAAAACGGAAAACTATTCGCGGTAATATTACTCGTTTTTCTGTTGAAATAAGTAATTTAAAAGATGATTTTTCAATTGAAGATGTGGAATATACTTGTAATCTTTTAACTACTACCTTAAATGAAATGAAAATAATGAATAAGGAAATACGCAATTTACTTTCTGATGAAGAATACGGAAACGATATTTTACAATGTGAAAGCTATAACAATAATGCCGAATTCGCGATTTTTAAAGCCAAGAAAATAATTCAAAATAAATTAGCGCTAACTACAAATAACTTTACTGATTTGGCTATTAATAACAATAATTTGGCGATGAATTTAAACCCTTGCATTACAACACCTGCTATTCAATCGTGTACTGTAAAACTGCCTACAATTAAACTAGAACCGTTTAACGGCGATTTAGAACTTTGGCAAAGTTTTTGGGAACAATTTCAGTCTTCTATAGATAATAATTCAAATCTTTCAGTAATTGATAAACATGTTTTTTAAGAGGCTATTTACAAGATAAACCAAAACTATTGGTATATGGCATAAGCATTATTGCCGATACATATGAAGCTACTAAAAAACTCTTTATGGACAAATATGGAATCATATTTGTCCATAAGGAGACAAAACAAAGACATTGCGACAAAAACAGAATCATTCAAGCTCACTTGGACTTTTTTAGAAAATTTGACGCCAATACGAAATCCATCGCCAACTTCACTAAACGAAGTTTATATTGAGTGTAATAGAAGATTGCAAGCTCTACGTGCCTTGGGAGAGGATGTTAATTCTTATGGCCGAATTTTAACTCCTAAACTTTTACGAGCATATCCGGATAACATTTGTCGCCGTTGGATTATTTTTGCAAAACGACAGAAAATTTCGGAAGGTGACATAACAAAATTAATACAATTTCTCTCGGAAAAGGTAGAAGGCGCACTTACTACTCTGAAAATTAGAGGTGAGCAGCTTGTTCAATAGGATTTTAAACCTTCCACTACTAACTTGTATATTAATTCCAAGAACACTACTCCAATTAAAAAGACGTTAACCATTTTGTGCTTTCTGTGATACTAATGGACACTGGCCGCAAGACTGTAACTCTGTAACTGATATAGATAGTCGTAAACAAAAGTTAAAAAATAGTAATCTTTGTTTTTTATGCACAAACCGTGGCCATAACGTAGTTGATCCCGGAAAGACAAATCCCGTTGCTGTAAATGCAAAAAAAGGCATCATGTTTCCATCTGTAAAACTGTAACTGAGAATCCAAATTTAAATACCATTTCAGCTACGTCTACTAACAACGTTGATATTATAACTCTCAAATTGACTCATCTGCAAACTGCTCGAGTATATGTAATTGGCCCAACTGGTAAAACGAAAGTAACGCGGTGTCTCTTAGACGGTGGGAGTCCTAGTTTCATCCTAGTTTATCGACTTCCTGCAACTGGAAATCACTAGCTCAGAAAAATTGAATCTTCAAGCATTCGAATCCATTTCAACAAACACTGAAATGAGACGGAAGGTCAAATTTATCTTGTCAAGTATTTGGAGCAACTCAAACATAATTATACAAGCATTTGAAAGTTCAAATACTTATGCCTTTCATTCATCTACTTCCCAACCTGTGTCTTCTTTTGCTCAAAGTCAAAAGTTGAAACTTGCTGATCCATCAGATAGCTTAAACGACTTACCTATATAAATTCTGATAGGTGCTGATTTTTATTGGACTATAGTTCATACTACATCTCCAATTAGACTTTCTGCCACTCATGTGTTAATACCTACAGTATTTGGATTTATTCTTTCCGGCAACCGTTCGTTCACTACTATAGCATATTCTTCTGTTTCTTCAGTTCACAATAGTAGCTCAGAAACTTTGGTACGTGATCTGGACGATCACGTGAGCCTATTTTGGGACTTGGAAACAATTGGCATTAAAACTATGCAATATAAAGGGATGACTATTCGTAATTCTGACATTTTAAGTGATTTTCACAATTCATTTTGCAAAGTTGATGGCCGCCGTGTTGTAAAGTTGCCATGGAAACCAGAGGGGATTCTTTCATCGAATAATTACGAAAGAGCACTCAAACGATTTCAAATACTCCGTAACAAACTTTTTACTCATTCAGACTTAAGAGATATTTATACAGAACAGATGCAAAATTATATCGATAACCAACATGTTGAACTTGCCGTTAATAGTCTTTGCAACGAATCAAAACTATTTTACTTGCCTCATCATATAGCGAAAAAACAAAAGAATGACGAAAAGAAATGGCGAATTGTATTGGACGCTTCTTCTCATACATCAGGACATCCTTCCTTAAACGATGCTCTTGAGAAGGGTCCTAATTTTCTTCCAGAAATATTTGCAACATTATTACGATTTCGACTTCACAAATTCGCAATCACGAGCGACGGACGTCAAGCATTCTTGCAACTTATTTTGGATGAAGAGGATAGAAACTGTACCAGGTTCCTGTGGGTTAGGACAGAAAAGGATGCAAACTGAAAAATATATTTGCGATGAAATACTTACTTATCGTTTTTTACTTTTACCTTTTGGATTGACTTCTAGTCCTTTTTTGCTTCTTGCCACTCTTCGTGAATTAGCTAATATGCACACTGATTCCTGGAGAATAATTTTAACCTGGAGAATAATATTTTCATGGACGACTTTGTTATGGGAGTGGATACTGCTGAACAAGTAACAACTCTTTACCAAGAAATGCAAGATTTATTGATACAGATAAGTTTACCTTTTACTAAATGGAGTACAAACTACAAGAACCTACAAACTATTTGGGAACTAAAGGATATCATCTTTAAATGCAATACGCAAGTATTAGGAATTAACTAGAATACCAAAGAAGACGTGTTTCATACAGATATAAATGAAATTGTTTATCAGTTTGCTGTTCCTGCAACAAAATGTTTAATTCTTAAAATTGTATCAAAGTTGTATGATCCTTTAGGCCTCTATGCACCAGCAATAGTAGTTGGAAAAATTCTTTTTCAAACCACGTGGCTCATGGGAGTTCAATGGGACTAAATTCTTCCTCCAGGCATTGCCGCAAGCTTTAACAGATGGGTATCTGAAATATCATCTTTAAACAAGATATATATTTCTCGCTGGATTGGAATTTCTGCTACTTCTCACATGAGTATCCATGTCTTTTGTGATGCTTCGGAAAAGGCCTATGGTGCCGCATTATACATTTGTTTCACTGAGCGTAACGAAACAAAAGTTCGGCTAGTTTGCAGTCGCAATAGACTTTCTCCACTTAAAACGGTAACACTTCCACGGTTAGAACTTTTGGCAGCCTTACTAGGAGCTCGTTTACTTCACTATTTTTGCAAAGAAACTGGTTTAGATAATCAAACATCAACACTTTGGAGTGATTCAACTGTTGTATTAAGTTGGATAAGAAATGATCCTAATCGATGGAAAACACTCGTATGTAACCGAGTCACTGAAGTTCTTCAATACACTTTTCCAGCGCAGTGGCGACATTGCCCAGGCACACAGAACCCAGTAGATCATCTCTCCCGTGTGTATTCCCAGCAGAAATACCATATCTAGAAACTTGGTGGAACGGCCGAAGTTGGTTAGCACAAATTTCAGAAGCCTAGCCAGTCCAAAACATTTTGACAAATAAAGAAAAATTATTAATGGATATAGAAGCTCGTCAAGTAAAGAACCAAACATTGTGCACATCCACTATCCAAACTTTAATCGATATATCCCGCTTCACTTCATACACAAATCTCTTAAGAATTACAGCTTGGATTTATCGTTTTCTGAAAAACTGTAAATCTCGACAACATTTTACTTCAGAATTGACGACTGATGAGCTGAATAAGCCAAGAAACTATTGGATTTCAGTTGTACAGAAAGAGTTTTTCTGTAGAAATCAGCGCACTTGAGCATAATCGTTCCTTACCTAAATCCTCGAAAATTTCTCGGTTTAGCCCATTTTTAAAAGATAACATTTTACGACTTGGTGTTAGGCTACAATTAGCACGAATATCAGTTGAACAAAGACACCCAATACTATTTGAAGGATCTCATTATTTTGTGCACTTGTTGATTGGACACACGCACATTCGTCTACATCATTTGGGTGTTCGTGTAGTTCTTTCAGAATTACGCTCCGAGTTTTGGATACTCCGTGGTCGTCAAGCCATCAAGCGAGTGATTAAAACCTGCTTACCATGCAAACTGTCTCATGCTTTAAGTTCTAATGAAATAGAAGCCCCTCTTCCAGCTGACAGACTTACTCCTTGTATACCTTTCGATACTACAGGAATAGACTTTGCAGGCCCAGTTTATATTAGGACCTTTAAACCTTCAAATTCAGCTTACATCACGCCATTTACATGTTCTACTACTAGAGCCTTTCATATCGAACTTGTTTCTGACCTTTCTGTAGACAAGTTTCTTTTGGCCTTGCAAAGATTTTTCAGCAGAAGAGGACTTCCACATACTATATACAGTGACAACGCTTACTACCTTCCATGCCACAAACAAAGAACTCATTTTCCTTTGGAATACATTGACTTCAGTGAAAATGCAGCAATTCTATGCTCACAATGGTATAAAGTGGAAGTTTATTGCACCACGAGCAGCTTGGTGGGGAGGATGGTGGGAGCGACTAATAGGTTTAACCAAACGATGCCTTCGGAAATTCCTTGGTCGCTCATTACTAGATGAGGAAGCCTTAACTACGGTATTAGTGGGAATAGAAGCCTCACTCAACAGTAGACCTTTGATTTATGAGCATGGTGAGAATGATACAGAGGAAGCTTTGACCCCAGCTCATTTCCTAACTGGTCGAAAGTTGACCACTGTCCCTCCCGTCATGAGTCTAGAAATGACAAGCTCACAAATATATACAGGTAACAGTAAGACTTATTGGATACATTTTGGAAAAGATGGTCCAAAGAATATCTTTTGGAGTTACGTAAATTTCATCAAGTAGGGAATGTAAAGCAATCACCACGAGTACGAGTAGGAGACTTGGTCCTATTACAAGAAGATCTGCGACCACGACAAATGGGGGAAAAAGCTCTCGTGGTGAAATTAATCGATGGCCGGGACGGAAGAATTCGAACCTGCATCCTTCGTGTCAAAGGAAAGGAGATTACCCGTCCAATTCAAATGGTCATACCTCTGGAGGTTGACCAGGGTGGGGAGGATGTTGCGGCAAGCAAACAATTTTGTATAATTACTTTAGCTTGAGTGGCATCACTTTGTTTTGTTGTTATTCTAAAATTACTTATATGCTTGTACGTCTGCTTGTTGTGAAGAATAAATGTATGTTATACTAACGCCGTCGTCTTTAATAACTGGAAAGACAGTTTTACGATCAGCTCTGTTGGGTGCTGATCGGATACCGCGTCAGTGATCTCGGAGCAGGGCGACTGACTTGGTGACATAATAGGTAATACTGTAAACTTCCAGAATTTTAGCAGTTCAGTCAATAGGAACCGTGATAAGCTTGATTGATCCAAAACCTTCTCTGTCCACCTCTCGGGAACTATAAAAGGCCATCAGTCTCAAGCTACAGTCAGTCGTAGTCGAGAAACGTCTTGTAATCATGGAAAGAGTCAACGGCAAATAGTTGGATCAGTCCTACGAAGAGCAAGCGTTGTGTGGAGCTCAAGCAATTGCTGCATTGAGCTGTGTGTCGAATCCTGGTGTTTTCTGTGGAATTAGCATCGAGTCGTGTGTGGAGTAGCCAGCCTTGCAGTAATGGGTCTGCAGTTGGGCACAGCTAAACGAAGACATAGTGGTGAATTGCAGGCTTTTGGAGAGATCTAGAGTGAAGCTACGTAAATATCCTCCTGCTGAATTCTGTCTGGCCTCTTTGTGTGCTGTGATTGTTACTACTACCGATTATTACATGTGGGCTACTATTTGTTGTAGCGTGCTGCTATTTGTTGGCTGTGTTCGTCTTGGCTGTATATTTGTCGTCTTTGTATTCGTGTCTAATAAATGTCGTCGTCCATTACTAAAGGACAATTTATTTCATCGACCAACAAATTTCAAAAGAACCACAGAAATATCGGTAATAATATGGAGAAAAACCTTACAACGTTATTTGTTTCCAAATGATATGCAGTACCACTTCTGAAATGACATGGATGTTATCTTAATTCTTCAGGTATAAGCAATATGCCGTTTATCACAATACAGATTTGTTAAATTCGTGTATATTTTTTTAAACTTTAAGATATACAGAACCAAAAATTGTTTACAAAAGCATTAGTATTTACAGACATGTAGGCGAGTTAACAAATAAGGGATCAGTGTTGAGTGTACTAGACCCTTTTATCCATGATAAATCACGTTGTCAGTGAAATCTGCAATGGACTAGTTTACATGCAAATGTCGTCAGATGTGTGACAAGAGATTTTAGTTCTTTAGAAAGAGTAACTTGGAATTAGATTTCTTTATAAATAAATGAACATTTTGATTAATGGCGGTTAAATCTGTATTTTACCTAAATATATAAATTAACTTTAAATGAATTAGCATCGAGCCAGAGGTTGTCGAACTAAGTGCTAATAAATGCTGCGAAATTCATCGCGTTGCATAAATTTCAATTGTCAGTGACTACAACGACAAATAAAATAATACTCCATCTAAAACATTGCTGAAAACTTCGGGCAGGAATTTTAAATTCTAAATACAAAGACTTAAACGGGAATATATTATTTCTTATATTCTATTTCATTAAATTAAATAATAACTATACTCATGTCGCATATAGGTATGTATGTAAATATATAATATAAACATATATTAGTTGTTGCTTGGCTTAGTAGAGAAACTTTTTAAATTTAATTTTGATCAATTTCATCCTGAGAGGTATAATTTGCACAAGAAAAAACGATCTTAAAAGATGTGTTCAGTCTGTATCGCAACATAAGAGGCAGACATTTTTCCCTTCTGTCATTTAATTTCAGATTTTTTTTTAGGGATTTTCTTTGCCACGTGTCTATTTAAGTACAAGGGAATCTTAGATGTCTTTGAAAAGTACGTGCAAGTGCTAGAGAATTTTATCCCTTCTCTCGGAGCATGAGAAAATGCGTTAATCATCAGGTTTATTGAGCACGTTAAACGTGTTTTATTCAGCATGTTAGAATTAATTAAATCAAAAAAGCGGAAATTGGATCAGAAAATAACAGAACACTTTAGAATGAAGTAAATATGGGCTCAATTAACATAAAAATTAGGAAATTAAGTTTTTAATTAGATTTAATTCAGATATTCAATTGGCAAAATGCTTTAAATGAAGTAAACGGTTATTTAATGTTATTTGAATCAAAAATATACTGCAAAAAAGTTACGAAGTCTGAATTTTTATATTATCTTGATTTTGTTAGTCATATTAATGAATTAATATTGACATACTGATTTAAAAAAACGTATCATTCTTAACAAATGAAGAAAATAACGAACAAAGCTAAGTTATGAAGATTTAATCTTAACTGGTGAGATGAAATTTTAGGACTTAACTGGAGAGGTGCGGTCTAAGAGACCGCATTTTATTTACACTCAAATTAAATTTTCTAATGAATTAGTATTAAAAACTGCCAATATATTTTGAAGATATTTTTCTTGATATATAGATATGTTTTGAAAATTTTTCAAAATATATTATTATTGAAAAAAGTAAATGCGTTGGAACATACATTTTCTTCTCAAATTACATGTTACAATAAATAATATTCTTGAAAATCATATTACTTTTTACTTTTTAAATCATATTTATTTTTACAGTATATGAAGGTATATAAAAGACAATATAATGTAAAATTCAACAATTATATGAAAAATAAAAAAAATGACAATGGGTAAAATTGGCCCTTTTTTATCGGCTTGTGTGACTTTCATAGCACGGTTTTCCAGGGCATTTTAAACATACAGGTTAAGAACTAGTATAAAAATCAACCTATAATGTATATGTATCCCTTGGTATATTAATATATTTTATACATTTTTCAAAATTGAACTAGAAAAATTAATTATGTTTGAACCTACATATCAGAATCAGTTGAATTCGAATTTTCATCGAGAAAATCTTCTGTTCAATTATCCTTATCACTAAAATCACTTTCTGCTTCATTTAAAAGTGCCTGGAGCACTGCTTCATAATAGGATCAGTAAATTGGATGATATTTTGGGGACCAAGTTTTAGCGCCATCTTCTAAGCATTGTTTATCACTGGGACACTAACAGGGAGGGATGGTCTTAGAGACCGCTCTCAAAGAAATAACTGAATTATTTTAAAACGCATCAGCTGAAAAAGCACGTGTATTGACGGTCACAAAACAGGAAGCTACAGGATAAATCCATTCAATTCAGCTACAAGCAGAATAGGGGTGACCGAAAATCCATCGCTAGCGGTATCAGCGATCACACGTCCCCAGTTAAGGGTTAAAGTTCATTATGCTAATATGCAACCAATTATTTCTCCAGGTACCTCTTGATTGGTTGATTATTCTCGAGATGACAATTGAAATGGTATGAATTAGCTTAAAATAATCAATGCGAACTCGGTCACATTTGATAGCTGAAGAGAGTAACTTATTTTATTAAAATGTTAGTGTGTCACTATTTTTCTAAATGGAATAGATTGCTGCATACAAATTTGGACTTCCCTCTTTTTAAGTGGGACTTATATTGATTCAGGATTCCTATAAAAATAATTCTTTACTCCATTTCAAACTTTTTACTAATTGCTAGTGGGACACAATTAGAAAAAAATGCTTGATATATAATATTGTGTCAGGTTAAAATTAGCTATGCAAACAATGAGGATTTTAACCAAGGAATCAGTTAATTCAAATATATTTTTCAAACCAAGAACAATAAAATGAAAGTTCGAAAGAAAACGGAAAACCAAAACCTGACTGAATAAATATTTTAAAACGTTCTTAGAAAAGTTTTCTAAAAAAGATCTGATTGGAAATTTGAAAGAAATGTTACTAAAAAGAAAAAAAACCATTTAATCAATGTGAAAGCGAATTCAGGTCCTTTGGATCTTAACTAATTGCTAAAAGATTAAATTGTTGAGTAAATATTTTGCGGGAATCTGTGAAGGATGAAAAAACATTCATTGAGATGTGACGACTACTTACAAGTGTTTGAGCATCAAAAGTGAGAAAAAAAAGTCTCATTCCTTTATTTTAGTTTACTTCTGAGTTATTTTACCTCTGAAATCAGAATCTCCCTTTAGGCATCGAATCTTGCATTCGCTGGAAACAAAGAAAGAAAATATTTCATCAAAAATTGTAATTAAAAGATTAGACACTATTTTTCAATTAATGAATCTAAAATTAATATTTTCTTTAAATTGAAATTTATATAAAACTCTTTTATTTACTCTTATACTGTTACATGCCTTTCAATCAAATCTTTCATAATTATTTCTTCTGCTAAAGTCTTGGTATATAGATATGGCAAACAAAGTAACATACCTTAAATATTATGAAAATTGTCATTCTATTATTGCCATTATTTTTTCTTTTCTTAATAATAGTCATGATTTCACAACAAAGTGCTAAGAATATTGACATCAAAATTTCGAAGCGTTTGCTGAGTAGCAACTGTATCAAAAATGTAGGAAAGTATATATTTGTAGCAAATAGCATTTTTTTTTCGACAAATTCTATAAATGTGACCAAAAATATGTTTCAAATGACAGCTTCGTTAAAATAATTATGATAAGTTATTCTTTTTATCGAAAATATTAAAATCATTCAAAAGTCGGTTTATATTGACTGGACATTTTTAATTGAGAACTGTAATTCATAGCTATCTTCAAATTATGAATTTTATAAGATAATAAAAAATAAGCTATAGATCAAATTTAACATTTATTTTGGTTTTCAGCTCAGTGTTAATTGTTCTCAATTCCATTTCCATTTCCTTCTTTTTTAATCTGCGGAAATTCACATTGTATCTATTTTTATAAAATATTATCAGAAGGGGCGGTGCTATGAAATGACTCCAATATGCTGGTGAATGGAAAACAATGCTTCATTTTTACAAATATTCTACAATACATGGATAGCAAATGTTACTATCCATGTAATTCCCAAAACTACAATACATGGATAGCAAATGTAACTATCCATGTAATTCCCAAAACTACAATACATGGATAGCAAATGTAACTATCCATGTAATTACAAAAACTACAATACATGGATAGCAAAAACGCAATTAAGATACACACAAAGAACAGAACTCGTGGTTACTAACTATTCAAGCAAACAATAAATCCCTAAATAAAAATCGGCAATAGTTTGCAATTGCAGAGCTCACTTAACAGTCAAATTGAGAGAATGATTTTACCGAAACCTCAAGTTTGCATAGGTTTCCTGACGAGACATGGCGTTAGATGAAATTCTCCAGAAGAATTTAAAGATCTTGGTCCCTAAATGATATAGGACCGTAATTCTTTCCTTTTCCCGATGCTAAATTTTTGTTGCCAAAAAACAGAGTCTTCAAATAGTTACGATAAAAAAAAGTCATGAACCTGGCATCTATTCAGTATTAATTAAATATCTCTGTAGATTTTAATTTCCAGTGGTGATACTAATATGGGAAGGTAATGGAATTAAAGGTTTATAACTTTATATTTTTCAAGAAAGATTTATCTTATAGTATGTCTTAAATTATTTGAAACATTTGATACATAATATTGTCACGTAGATACTTCAGTATAGAGCTTAATGACACGCACAAGAGGTAAAGCTAAACCAATTTATTAATTGAATTCTGAACTCAGTAACTGACAAATCTTCTGCTTTTATTCAAGCAGAGAAGGTTCCAGAATACTCTTCTGGAGACAGTAAGAAAAGTGCAAAACACTTGTCTGGTAAACTAAAGAAATGTCCAGTATCTTTTGGAACATGAAATAAAGGAAAACATAAAATCCATGAATTAAGTATTTGCATATACTATTAATCGCATTATCTCTAGCGGGATTCGAACCCAGGTCTCTTGATCATGAGACCAGTGCCATGACCATTCGGCCATGGAGATTCGACTGTCTTTCTTCAATGCGGCAATATTAAGATACATTTGACACATAATAATAAAAGAGTTAATAATATTAAATAAAAATTAAATTACAATTATAAAAGGTTTATAAAATCGATAATGAATAAAAGTTAATAAAATCATAATGAATAAAAGTTAATAAAATCATAATGAATAAAAGTTAATATAATCCATTATTAGAATTAATAAGGTTGCGAGAGGTGAATAGAGGCCTTCCTGATCATGGCACTTTTTTCACTGCGGAATCTATAAATTAGTAATAGTAACTTCTCAAATATAAAAGGCGCATTGACATTTACATCATTCAGATCATTTTCATCCTAAATTTGTTAAGTTTAGAATTGAATTTTCTGGGAGATGGGTTTGTAGGAGCTACTGCTTTTTCCATTTTCAGTGCTCATTTTGGCTTTTAATGCTTATTTATTGGCTCGTCTTATAAACATTAGTTCAATAACACATTAAAAATAGAGAAATTAAAGATATGTTTTTAAAGAATTAATAGCACTTAAATGCATTTTCATTTTCGTAAAAAGGCATATGAAGGGATTATAATTAAAATTTCCAAGCTTTAATTCATCTGAGCTCTTCTTTTTCGTGAATTGAAGAAAAAAAATTCGCAGATGAAACATTTTAAAAAGTAGCTTTCATTTTCTTTTTGTTTATTTTTCCTTTGTCACAAATATTATTTTTTCCTTTTGATACGCCGCTAATAGTTTCTCAAAAGACCAGCTTATAGAAAATGCTACTTTTGTAAATATTTCCGAAGCAGCCCCGCCTTCCTGTTCCGAAAAAAAGTAAGAAAATATTTTCTTTCTCAGGAAAAATAATCTAATAAAAACATTACATGACCAGATTTCGCAAGCAAGTAATAAAATTGTTAATAAATCTTATTGTATTATTCTTATTGTAGTTATTCTAAATTACACAACTTATATTTTATTGTATTTATTGTAAAGTACTCAACTTATATTTTATTGTAGTTATTGTAAAGTACTCAAGTTATATTAATATTATTGTAGTTATTGTAAAGTACTCAAGTTATATTAATATTATTGTAGTTATTGTAAAGTACTCAACTTATATTTTCTCATAACGTCTTCTTGATTAATTTGATAAATATAAGACATCCCTGCCTCCGATGAGAAAATATCCAAGCACCGAGAAAAGTAGCCTAATTGCTAATTGCCTCAACAATTGAAGTATTTGTATCTTGCTGCTCGATTCCAGGATGATTATAAATGATAAAGAATTATGCATAAATTTAAATATGAAAGAAAAATTGAGAAGCATTTTTAAACTGAATAATTTAAAAGTAACAAAGCGTATAAAAGTGATCCGTTTTTTATTTCAAATATTGAGCAAAAAAAGTAAAATCTAAAAGTCTATAGATAATTGGAGATATTTAAACGAAATCTAACATTTATAGATACCAATTTCTGCCAAAGTGATTGTTGATGTTGTAGCGAATGAAATTACCAAGTAATATTAGCTAACAGCTTCTAAAATATTCCAGTAATAGCGAATTTATAATCGAATTATAAGCTGCTATTGTATTAGATATGTAATAAAAGTAAGTGTGTATTATTGTGTATATTGTATTGTATATTTCGCATTATTGGTGTATGCGAAAAATAAACCGAGAGCGATTTCGAAATATTAATGATAGTCTAAAGGCTGCAGATAGCACTTTTTTTAATCATTTTTAATCATAAGAAACTGTAAACAAACGAGTGAAGCCATTTGAAGGTGACATTGCAAATTAAATTTATAGAAATGTCACGCAGTGATGTTATTATTTTAAACCAGCTATTATTTTTAACTAAAGCTTAATCAGTAAAAGGTCATTAAAATATTCAAAGTAAAGGCATTTTCAAAAAAATAAGCATATAACTTTTGGCTTAAACCATAAATTTAGTTTGTTCCCATCATGATTGAGTAATAATCCATAATAAAAAAAACCCCAGCAACTTTTGTAACATTAGGGAGAATTAATAATATTCCGGTAACTTTGGTTTGAGTCATTATCGAATGTGAAAATCCCAATGTTCAATTTCGATGCCAAGCAACTGAGACAGGTTTTGTTTTGTTTTTAAATTGAATGCTCTTTTGTTGTGCGAATAAAGCTAAAGATGAATAACATTTAATTATGGAATCACAAACTTCATATTTTATTTACGTTTTCATGCTATATTGAAGCATAGGATTATTTTATATTTGTTCTGATTTATTAAGTTCTCATTTTACAGGCTATTACTTCACTATTTTCTTTCAGTATTTTTATATTGCATTTGACATTGCAATTCTTCTACGTTTTGATTAAAACAATAGGGCGCATTATGTACAGAGATGCAGAATGAATCGTTTTAGCTCGTAGAATATCAGGTCTTTATTGTGCGAATAATATTGTTACTCTCACTGTCACTATGCATTTGCATCTAAATGTGTTACAAATGATACAATTTTTATTTCTTGAACACTCTGCAAAGTGCATGAGATTTTGTATTATAACTTTCCATAATTAATTTATGATAATCAAATCTGAGACATTGTTAATAGAACAACCATTTAGATAAGCCTATATTTAGTTATCAGGAGACTAGTTTAAATTTTAAACTGAATAAAAAATGTTAAATAATCCATAAAGGAGATTTTTGTATAGCATCCAATGCGATATACTAAGAAAAAATTTCTAAAATTATTTTTCATCATTTAAGTACGTCATTTACTAAGTAAGGAAGATTATTTCGAAAAATCATTTGACGGATTACGAAATCTTGTATGAAAAAGACTTTAAAGTAATTTCAAAAATTAGGTATTGGATTTATAAATGACAATGAACATTTATGATTTAATTCCTACATTTTTATAAATGATTAATGACTATTATGATCTGTATAATCTTAATTCACCTAAAAGTTGGCTTTTGGCATCTTTAATTTCGAATGTAAATATCTACAAAACTATTAAAAGATTTTTCTCTTTAATCTTTTTCATTAACGTAAAAAACAACAATAACAAATAATTATAACAGTTTAACTTAAAATGTTTTAATAAGAAAACTTCCTCATAGTGTTAATAAGATATTTTTCCATTGCCTAATATTATTGTTATTTGGGTGCAAACGATTAAAATTAAAATATTGCTTGAAATTTTAGGCATCAAAAAACCTTTCATGATAAAAGTAAATATTGAAAAAGCATATTTACATTCAGTACGTCAAAAACAATAAGATATTTTCAAATTAATTTTACAGTTATAAAAGAATTCTTAAAAATAATTTGATATTGACATAAAAAATGTCCTTTAATACTTATAATCGAAATAGGCTGTTGATTTTCTTTGAAATCTTTTATGCATAACCTAGCCCTTAAAAGTGAATCGAAGCCTCTTATTCATTTCTTCCTCCTGTTTCGAATTTTAATATTTTTAGTGCTCCCACATTGCCGACTGGAACAAAAAAGAGAAATCAGAATTTAGAGAACAATGCCTTCAATCGTATTTCTGGATAAAAGCAGTTTCAGAAAGATTTCTGTAACATTGCGTAGGTACAAAAGCAATGAATTAGGTTGAGAAATAAGAGATACCGAGGATTATTGCAGTCTTTTCTCGGTGAATTCAAAAAGTCTTGTTGACATTTAAAGGAAATGAAAGGAGGTTTAGTGGAGTTGGAGCTGCGAGAGTTCATTGCCACTACCAAGAATAATACAAAAAAATCGGAAATAAATGTTTCAAAAAAAAATTCTAAAGAAAAAAAATTTGAACTGACTTAAACTGAACAAAGGTTTTTTTTCCTTACTAAGACGTTGCAAGAAAATGATAAGAGGTTTTTATATTTAGAAAGACCCTTAACTTTGGATAAAAAGGATAAAGATTTCGAAGTTAAAAAAATAATAAGAACTTTTGTCAAAATTAATATTTTGTAAATGAAATACTTCAGCATTAGCATCAATTTATAGGTGGAATAAAGCACCTTTCAGAAATCATTCACTTAACAAAAGTACGTACCATAGGGGTAGTATTACAAAAGGGATATACTATTTATTGTTATTACATTTATTAGTTTTTGAAATATTAAACAACTTTATTTATAACTCAAGAATCAGTCTTCACCCCATTTAAATTGAGATGTGAATTAAAAAAACAACAACTCGTGATCAAATTAAATTCTCCTGCATGAACTCGAGTATATACTGGGTGTCCCTGAAATATGACACAAACTTTTATTTTCCGAAATAATTCACTCGGGGATATACTTCCAATTGCAATGCTTCATTAAATAAAGGTGTAGAATTCTAGGGAAACATTCTAGCTTTTTTGGGAATTAAAAATAAAGTTTAAGAAATTAAATTTTTATACGACCTTCATAATTAAAAATGTCAGTTAGTAAAATATTTCTTTTGCATTCTTCCATGTACATGCAAGGTTTATCTACACAATTCGCAGAATCATGCTTGTTTTTAAATTTGTGTTGCTATTCACAAATTTAGATTTGTTTTATAAAAGCAAATTTATTTAATACAAAGGTATTGCTATTGCAAATATTTTTGCTGTAATACATTACATAATGGCTTGAAGTACATTTGCTAATAGGACAATAATTTTCATTTTGTTTGGTTAAAAGTTGTGACTTCTGTATGAAGAAGGAAAGAAAAATTTGGGAAATTGAACATTTAAGATATGAAAGAGATATATTGGAATGCCGAGCAAGAAAATAAAATACTTTACTTGCACATTTGTCCTTTCTGAAAGAAAGACATATTTTAGTAACAAGGAAATATGTGAATCTTCTCTATATAATTTCCTTTTTATTTTATGTTCTATAGAATTTTAATGTCAGCCTAGTTTTAGAAAATAGAAATGTATTTATCTAGTTCCATTCATCCGTCTGGAAAATGATTTTATAAAATCACTTAGAGATTACAAATTACAGAATCCTTATTTTTCCCGAGAGAAACAGGAAATAGTGATTGTGTATGAGCAGTCAGTCAAGACCCCAATATTTCAAAACTGATAGTGAAGAGTAAATTTCATCGCAATAATTGGCATCCATACAGTATATGTCGAATCCATGAACTATTATAATAGTTGCATGGATTATTACAGCATCGACATCTAGAGTTTTACAATTGGGTCTTACTTTAGGGAAAATCAAATTCTTTTCTTAAAAATGCTATTTAGAAAAGCGAATATTTCCTTAATGTAGAGATATACACAAATATTCAAATATCACTTTTAGACTTGAAATGTTAATTTTTTTTTATTAATTTCTTGAAGTATCGAAATTGCATAATAGTATCTAAAATTTATTTCTACTCATTATATAAATCCTGCAACAATCTTGTCTACTTTGTAGTTACAACAGACTTGTCATACATTTGAAAATCTTCTCTATATTAAAAAAAAAATTCCAAAAAAAAAGTATTTTTAAACAATGAAACTCACAATTATATTAGCACAATCTAGTAATCTTGGATAACTTATTGAAGAAAAAGACGCTTAATCTTTTCAGTAAGTAGTTATAATTATCATACAATGTTAATTTTTTATATCATATCATCTGTCGGTGATAGTTCTGCATAATAAAAATGAATTATTAGTAGCTCTGTTGCTTGTATCTTCATGTTTCGTTCCCTCGCTAATTATTGGTTAATCATCTACTGATTGCACAAGTTTAAATCAAATTTAAAACTTAATATTTTATGTATCCCTTGCTATACCATATTATTATGCTTAAAATTTCTTACGTAAAAAGATTCAAGATTTTCTAATTGAAAGAAACTCTAGCTTCAATCTCTTTCTTAAATCGCTCTCTCCAGGCTTTATCTATAAATAGAGCGTAAGGCTTGGAATGCAAAATATTTGAGTAAACTCAAGAAAATGAGCCGTCGTCAAGATAAGTTTCTTTTCAAACATTAGCTCTGAATGGCTCCCTTGATTTCACTTTGGAAAGGAAATTCTCTTCAGTGCATAATGGGAGTCTGCAATTTAAGACCTCATTTTTGGCCAAAAAGGTAAAGCATTGTGTGATCTGAAGCGTAGTTTTTTTGAAACTCTCGATGAAAGGTACTTTTGAAATTTTCCTTTTACTTCCGGATAATTTGGCCGAAATTCATTTATTTTAGTGAAACTTTCTCGATTGAACAAGTAGTATTTTTTCTTGTTTTTAACCTGAATGTTAAAATATTTGTCTCGTATCCGTTATTGTCCTAACTTGAAAGAAAAAAAAAACTAGCTTCAATTATAAGAATTTTTTTAAAAAAAATTTTAATCATTTTTTAGACATTGAAAAATATTGTAAATCGCAAACATACAAAAAAAAAATGAAATACAAATATTGTATGAAAACAGTAATAAAAAATATTATGAATCTGAATAATCCGATACTTTAAATATAGATTTTGAAGGACAGATTTATAATAGAAAAATGCCTTAAATATTAAATACATTTTTTACGGTCCCTAGTGGTAAGGTCTCGGCTTCAGAACCAGAGGGTTTCAAGTTCGAGGTCCGATTCCACCGAAGAAACGTCGTATAAGCGGGTCTGACGCATGTTTAAATACGTGTAGGCAAAACGACTTCCCGCTGGTGTGGCGTAAAAGTTTAGAGAGGTGGGTGACATTTCAGGGAAAGTCCTCGTCCACCATGGCTCAAAATGACAAGATCCGTCTCAAAATAGCCCTAGTATTGCTTTAAAATGGACGTTAATATAACCAAAACAAACATTTTTTTTCCAAATATAAATTGCAAAATGACATTTACGATTACTTGAAAGCACGATGTTCAGTTAACAGTTTACTGAAGCATTGGTTGATGTTACTGATACAACTATGTCTAATTACTCTAATGACATTTTTGCATGAATATATAAAACATTTTAGTAACAATTTAGATTATTTTGGAAACAAATTCTCTAATCCTGCGTTTTAGAGGGAGCGTTAAATTAAAGAATCAGACTGTAAAAAAAACTGTAAATGGAACAATCCACGTATAGCATTGGAACGTAAAACATATGTAAATAAAATCAATGTAAAAGGTTGTTGCATAGGATAATTCGTAGCTATAGATAGTAGAAGCACCATTCACAGAGCTTCAAGTGCAAAGCATAGCTGGTAGGAAGCCTTTAATAAGCAGAGTGGGAAGATTGTTTCTCTAATCACGTTTTCGAATTAGTCAAAAATATAATACATAGGGAGAAGCAACGAGTTGAATTGGCGAGTTTATGGGCAAAATCATAAGTTAAATCCAAAGTTTCATAAAAAAAATTTGAGGAAATTGAATGCACGTGTGATGGAAAACAACGAGAACGACGATCTATTTTTGTTCAAATTGTTGAAGAAGTGCAAAATACAATGGCTGCATGAAGTGTTAACCATTCTCATGTATCTCAAAATCACAATCATTAAGCTTTCCATTTGTAATTCCAATAATTGTCGTTTCCCTCTTCTCTTTTATGCTTTCATTGGTCGTTTTCTATGCTTTTCCTTGAAAATGCCGCCAATTTTTGTCGGATGTATATTTTTCCAATGCCATTTATAATTTTACAATTTACTGATTGACTTGAGCAAGAAAAGAGTAAATATAATATTAAAAAATGTCGAAGTTCTTTCACTGTAACTATCACTGAGAGAATTGATATTATTTTAAATAACCAGAAACTCCAACTTATTCCTTTAAATAACATTATTTGAAATTTTAATTGGAATGATTAGCGGATACACCGTTAGTTCATATATGAGCAAAGTGTTTCTATGACCTTCTGTATATAAAATTTTTCGGACAACACATTCATCAATATTTACTATATATGTAATAAATGGTTGAATATATATTAATTTTGTACTGTAAAAGGAATAAGTTTCAATAAAAAAATATTAGAAATATCTTTTATTAGAATGTAGTATTTTAATCATTTGCAATATTAAGGCGATATTTGTTTTCTACTCACAAATTCAAATTTTTTCAATGTATTTCTGAAAAATATGTAAAAAAATACATTTAAAAATTTCTATAAATGCGTTGTAATTGAAAGTAGCAATAATAGCTGTTTAACAAAAAAAAAAAAAAAAACTGAATGCCATTAACTACATTTATCAAAATAGAATCATAAAATGGCTTCTGATTAACATTCAAGACACGTATCTCATGATAAATATTAGTAATATAACTATTAATATTTATATTATCTACTATTATATCATGCAATTGCATAATAGCATATTCGCTTTCTCGTATACGAAATAATTTTCAATTGAGCTTTTCCGTACAATATATTCATATTCCATATACTATATTTCTAAGCCTCATCTAGTACCTCATTTTTTATAATTGCTTTTTTTTTACTCATACTGTATATTATAATACTCATTCAACCAGTTTTCTTGTTCTCCAGATATTTTTCATTCTAGTTTTTATCATTTTGTGTTGTGTTATATGTATTCGTATTTTGTCATTTATATGTTTATTTTCAATTGATTGAAACGTAATAAACTCCACCTACAACTATACCAAACTGGAAAATATCACATCTTTAAAAAGCGGAGGTATGGTGTTGTTATATGAAATAATCAAAGAGAAAGTATTGCGATCGATAAAAACTTTACAGTTCGCGATTTCAATGAATCTCTAGATTTAAGACTTCACTAAATCTAAAATCACATTTTTTTTTCGGATTTTGTTTGCCTGTGAGCGTAATAACTCAAAATGACTTTCAGCTGATTAAAAAAAAGTTGATAATCAGATCTGTAGCTTTCTATTAAATATTTAACGAAATTCATCCATACAAAATGTTTAAAGTTAAGTGGTTGAAACCGGGTCAACAGTTTCAGCATCTTAAGGGTCGATAATTATAAAATTTTGAGCGAAAATTGTTATAGGGTTGTCAATTTATTGGTCTGTTACATTCATTCTCATGCATGTAAATGCAAGAGCTCAGAAATACAACGTTTCAGTTAAATGAAATCTGGTATGTAATATTGCTAGTAAAACTGTAGTTCTGAGTCCAATTTTAGTTTCAGTCGTTTGAAGAAAACACCTCTAAAATGCATACTCACTTTCCTTTACTTCATTAGACGGAAGAAAGGCTCATATACGGATTTCTGAAAATAAAATTCTGAGCTCTCGGGACTTTCAGGATCTTATATAAATTCCTACATTTTTATGAGGGAGAGAGGTGAATAATATCTTTATTAAGGAATGTGTGATTATATCTCATGGTGAACACGCCGGCAAAATTGGAATGTGAAGGAATGCTTAGGAAACGGCGCCAGACTAGATATAAATGAATGACAATCATCACGTTATCTATTTTTAATGAAACTGCTAATACCATTCTTAAAAAAAGGCTTGAATTTATAAACTGAATGAAAAGAACAAAATATATTTTCCTTAAAAATAATAAAAAATATCACGGAAATTATATTTAATAGAAATTTATGTGATTTATTTTGATTAAGGTACAGTAATAATCCCCTGTCATTTAAGGCTAGAATAAATTTATTCCTTCAATTTTAAATCACTTGGAGCAGAGTTAAGATCTGACTGGCGATCTTATAAAAATGCAATAAAAAAGAGAAATTAGCATCGCATTTATAAACAATCCCTGAATTCCACCCTAAATCTAGAAGGCTTAAAAATCAAATATTTTGTATTTTTTAAGACTATAAAAAATCGAACCTCTAATCCGAAATATTATAACTTGATAATGCTCTTGTCTTCTTTGTATTAATCGTAACGCTTAGTGAATAACTTTTCCTACATGAAGCAATTTCATTCAAGAATGCCATATTAAATGCCATATATTTGATCCAATTAATATCAAATAAAATCAATTTTGGCAAAAAAAAAACAATTAAAAACCGCAAATAAAAGATTTGATGAAAAAATTGGTCTAGTTTCCATCAAAGCATAAATAAATTGTGTTTATAGTGAATTTTGAAAAAATATATTAAATTAGAGAAAAAAACAATGTATGCTATTGGTGAATTTTAAAAAAAATGTATTTAATGCCTTATTAAACGGTTTTTTGTAAGAAAATACACTCCGTAACTAACTAGGAAAATATTTTGATTAATTTTTAATTAATTAAAATATATTTAAATTTTGAATTATCCTTCTTTAGCGAGAGTTTTTAACCAAGAGAAAACTACTAACTAAGTTTAGTAGTTATAAGTACAACACTCAGCATTTTGAAGATTTTAAATCACAGTTTACAGAAAATACCATTATCGCATTGTAACTGAAATTATTATCATATTTAAAAAAGGTTTGAATTTATTTATTTCTATTGGCAGCTTCATTTAATATCGTTGGCGTCAAGCGATTCGTATTCTGAATTTTATTATTTAATTTAAGGCTTAAGAAGTTTTAAAGACATTTAAAAAGAATTATTTTAAAAAAATAATTTCTTTGATTATAATTTAACAGCGTTTTGCCTTTCCGGTTTTCAATAAAATTTAAAGAATAATTGATTTTATCGCATTTTTTTAGTAAAAACCATTGCTTTCTGCTTGAAGGTTCTCATTTATGATAACTTACTATTAATTTTCTGTCATGAATATAAATACAATTAAAATTGTTTCAGTAACGATAATTTTGCTTATACTTTTTTTAACAATCCTAAGACAGATAAATAATGTTTTTAGTATTTTTCTCATTTCAAAATAAGGTTGCTGCAATTTCTTGTGCAACATTATTAATTTAAACAACATTTTAAATTAGTGCTGATATCATTTTCGAATAAAGCTAAATTAGTTAGTCGGTTTGTGGCGTCTGTTATAATTTATACAATTTTCTAATATTTTTTTTATTTTCAAAAATAAAATACAAAGTTTAAATAAAATGTGTTTCTGAATATAATTAATATAACTGTACTTTCACTCTTCTAATCATAATTATTAAAAATATTTTTTCATCAAATTTATTACTTAAGCAACAGAAATGGAAATCAGAGAGTGATACATTCTACAGAAAAAGTTCCTTCTTATATGTCTCTTATTTGTCCTTAAACACTATAACAGTGTTTGATAAAATAAAGAAGAAAAACAGTATATATTTCGAAAAAAATTCTTCCAAATGGATCCTACAAAATCTGCTTAACTGCTTTTCTTTAATAACTGATTTGGAAGGGAAAAAAAACCGTATCTTAATTTTCCGGACCACAGCTCAAAAAGATGGAAGGGATAAAACAAAATGCGAGTAAAATCTTATTTCGCATGCGGAAGAAGCAGAGAAATAATATTTGCCCTTGTCTCATCGATTTGTGATTTGCAGAGTTCAGAAGTAATGAAAATACTCAAACGGAACTTAACTCCTGCTTTGTGGATGGAACGGAGAAATAAATATGAGGAAGGGAAATAATAAATTTTCTCAGAAACAAAAAAAAAAAAAAAAATTGAACACCATTTTTATAAAATTTCAGAAAAAAAATTCAAAATTCAATATGTTTTAATACATCAAATTTTGAGTCGGGATTTTCCAATATCGTCTTTTCCCACTTTCATATTTTCCTTTTCTTTTTTTATTCTATATTAATTTTAAAAAGTTATTTTTTAAAAATCAATACTTTATTTCTAAATTTTTCTTTTCTAAGAATATTTTGAGATAAGAGAAAGTAGAAAAAGTAAATTAACATTTTTTTAAACTAAGGACATCAGTCTTGAAATGTTTTGAGTGTAAACGAATTCAAAACTCACTCTCTCTCTTTATATATATATATTATACCTATTTTCTTTATTAAAATTAAAATTTCATTTTAGGAATTGCAGTAGATATTATAGGTATAGTATTCATAGTAACAGTTTATAAGTTACTCATTCAAAAAATCCAATATTATTTGTTTCTTACATTTTTCCAACATTTTTGATCAAAAATGCTCCAACATGCTTTCATTAAGGGAACCTTAGAAAGCATTAGCCCTCTGCTTTATTCAACAAATCTTAGGGAAATATAAAATAGGCGATTCCGCACGTCATACCTCATTCGCACATTCATGGGTTGATTTAAAATAACCAACGGAAGTGATCTGTTCGAGTCTTTTTCGCATACACTTTGATACACATTATTTCCTCCTCCTCCCTTCAATATGGAGTTGCAGAATTTGTATAAGACTGGAAATGTTTTGCAGGCTTTGCTATCACTAGTTACAAAATCTACATCTTTGGCTGGAATCTAGCATTTTTATAGAATTTATCAAGTGATTTATTTTTTTTTGTTATTAAATTATATTTGTTTAATAAGTATGCACCCAAAAATCGAATTCTGAATCACTTTCCGACCAACTGAAATTAAAATATAATTTAGAACACTAATTGTAAGACCACACTCAATATTTCGTTCATTTAAGCCTTTGTATCTTATAGTTGTTGCGTACTTGCAATTGTACAGATGCATATTTAATTCAATAGAATCTTCATTTTGGATTCTGAAATAGTGTACCAAACTTTCATTTCGAGTTCACTTGAAACCGAGAAATTGAGCAGACAAATTTACTTTGAATCGTTTTCGTTCAAAATGCAATGATAATTTATAAATGTAATATTAGGTCTACATCAAATGTCAGCTGTCTAAATATTTTTGAATTACCGTGTTCACAGACGAAAACGACTGGAGGTCTGGAACTTCAAGATTCGACAAAATATTGAGTCCGAATTTTTTTATGATAACAATCTCCGTTTACACACTTCATATACTAGAAAGTAAAAAGAATCAATGTATAGTAAACTACGGCTGGTACATATAAAAAATGGAGAGTATTTCAATATTGAAGTAGGTTATTGAAAGACATAACCTGAACTAATAATTACCTCACGAACTCTAAAATAATAGTCAGCTGTTATTCTATCATTTATGTTGTCAACCGTGGACTCTTCGATTAAATCTGCATTTAATTGCAACATTGTTTCTACAAATAATCAGTCCGTCATTTCTTCGAAATAATTCGTGACAATTCAATCATTCCCTTCAAACATCTCCATGTATTTGCAAATTAATATTAGTGCGTGTTGAAATTTAACGATTGATGAGGCTCGGGATCGTTTCGAAGGGTTGTTGGAGGTATTATATTTTTAGACAGAATTGGCTGAAACTTAAAACCAGACAGTTCCTGCTTTCGCGATTATTTCTATCTCGTGTGCCTTGGATTTGCAATTTCAGAGGCATTTCATTTAAATCAATATTCGGTAAATTGGATTTTGCTGTGATTATAAACTTAGTCAATATACAGTTATCAAATGAAAAGAAGAACTGATATTTAATTTCTGTGGAACTTCCAAATGTGAAAAATAATTTCACCTTTCATTGATATTCTAGATATAGCTAGCCGTTGTATCTACCATTCTGTCTGCTTTAGTTTGTTCTATATAATGATAAAACTAATATATATATATATATATAATATATATTTTAATTCATATAATTTTAAATTTTATATATTCAACGATTTGCGATGGTTTTAGAGACATTGATCTTAAATTGATAAAAAAAATAATGGCACTGGATAAAAAAATAGAAACTATGATTAAAATTAGAGAAATAGTTGTGCAGAAGCTATATTCAAGTAATTGGAAAGCTAATTTTTTTTTAAATCTTAAAATAATATAAAAATTATTTTTTGTATTGATATGATCCGAAGCTATGATGGGCAAATGTAAAATCATTTTACCCCCCTTTCACCTCCTTTAGATAGACCAAGAAATTTTTAAATGGAACAATTAATCCTTCTATTGCTGAGAAAGGTGCACACCAAATTTTGCTTGATTCTATCAAGAAATACAAGAATATAATTGCATATGGTTGAACGTACAAATGGACATTCGATTATAAATGCTAATAAATTTGATTAATAGATTTAGTGTTTTGCAGATTAGATAGAATATCTAAATTATCTATATATCTCTAAATCTTGTTTTTCCTAACGATTCTGCATTTGTCTGTTCTTAATTATGACAGAGCTCTTAGATAATAATGAAGCAATAGCTACGATATAATTGTAATCCTCTTAAATATTTTTTAAAAATATTTTACCATCTTTTGCTATTTTATGTGTACTTTATATCCTTCGATGTTTTCTAATACTATGACAACAGATCTATTTGAAAGGATTTATTTGTATTTGAAGTGTATTTAATTTTTGAACATGTAAAAGCAGTAAATTTTATGTCAGAATTCATTTATTTCATATACTTCAGAAGATATATGGCTGCATGATATTGAGATAATTTAATCTAATTAGTATTACAAAAAAATTTAAATATAAATCCAAACAAATACAAAACGTTCTGAAACTTTACCGAAAGGGTTAAATTTTGAATTTTAACTATTTTTTTAAAATCCAGCTTTACATTTGTTGATTGGCGAATCTTAGCCAATATGGCCTTTGGACCATTACATCACTTAATCGGAATTTCATATACAGAATGAGAGAAAATTAAGAAAAGCAGCACTATTCCAATAGAATAATAGTGAATTCGCAACCTCTTATATTAATATCTAAGGACCGCCTGAATAAATCTTTTTTATGTGCCTTATGACTTTATAGTTAGCCGCATAAACTTCCATTTTATCAAAATTTAATCTTTTTCATATCTCCTTTAACAGAACTTGCCTAGTATTTTTCAAGAGTTGATTATTCAAATCTTTTCATAGCGCAAAGTTACAATTGCTCACATTCTACCTCGGAGTGCTGTGCAATTACAGATGCGGTATAAGCACTGTAGTTCTCATTTTCGTTCCGTCCTCGAAATGAGAGAAAGTCTCTTAATTTACGTCAGGAGTGCTTCGCCAGACACTGTTTATTAATCCCTCTTGAAAGGAGAGACTAATTAGAATTCGAGGTAAAGATTTTGATGTAATAATAGAGTCGCGCGAGGTTAAATTCGTGTCCAACAAATCCTATCAGCCGAAGGTTAAAGCTTCAGTTAATACGTGACATATTTCTGCTTAATAACATCAAACGCTGCATAATATTAAATTCAAAATTAATATATAATATACAAAATAGTTTTTTTCTTTTAAATATAAATTTTGTTGGAAATGTTTTTTTTTATTTAATGTATAGATAATAGCAACAAAAATAAAGATTTCAATATATTTTCTGTTAGGTTATAAACAAAATGGGAGTTACTGATCTTAAAATAAAATATATGTTTACTGTCTTAAAATGAAATTAACTATATTTAAAATTGTTTCTATTTATTGATTCCGATTAAATATTTTATTATCATTTTCCTCGATTTTTTTTAATTTTCGATATCTTGAACTCTGGACCTTCTATTGCATTTTTTAAGTTCTTTCCTATACAGGTACTCGTCTGCAATGCATGGTTTCCAGTTAAAATATTCTCATAAATGTTCTAATATTTACATAAAAATGGCGAAAAGTGAAGAACGAAAGAAGGATAACTTATTTTTTCAAGAGACAGATAACTCTAATAAGAAGTGTCTTTTTTTTTTAGTAAGCAGGCTTCGGAATTCGAAGATCATAATTACAGACACTTACAAAAACTGTGTTCTATATTGGAGCCAACAGAGTCAAACGTAGAACATTTAAGACGATCGAACAACTAAGTTTTGAATCCAAAAGAAATAAAAACATATTGCTAAATTTTTTTTTAAAATGTTAGATTTGAGAGATATAAGTAAATTTAAATATATTCCGGAATTCATTTTTTAAAAATCTCCCATTTTAATGAAAGGCAGACCGCGATCGAATATAAGAATATCAGTCACCAAAAAAAAGGGAAGGAATTGAGAAATGGAACAGAACTCATTGAAAGATGCAGCAATCTGACATAAACTTACTGGATGAAAGAGAAAGGTCACCTTCCAACAAACATTGTTCCAAAGAGAAATATTTATAAATTTTGTGAAATAACTCGGGAAAATCAATTTTCCACGCATAGTTTCTTTTACCTGCTTCCATTTCTTCAGAAATTTTATCTTCAGTTAATAGAATGGAGTACAATTTCATGTTGCTTCAAAAAGCTAAGTAATAATCCTGGAAAAAATGAGCCCCGCTTGAAGAAGATTTGAGATAACCGATGCAGTTAATTTTAGTTTGAAATAGACATGTCTGTATGCTTGTTTTCTTTAAAGCTTCTACTTAATAACACGTTTGCCATTTAAATTATAAATCATGGATATTAGAAAAAGATTTCATAATTTTGAACCAAATGGCAGAAAGAGAGATCAAAACATTCTCGCTTATTATATATAAAATGCATTTCAAAAACCAAAAAAGTAATATGACTGACAATACTGAAAATGAAAGCCCAATATAATATCCAAAGTCATAAATATGAAAACAGCGAGACCTAATCTGAATACATTTCTCGTGAGATAACAATATTCTTTAACTCATTCTCTCAAAATTAAAATACAGTCCAGCGAAACTTGCAATGGTGTATTTTCTCCCTCCATTATTTTCTGTTCTTTAGGAATATGACTGATAAATATCCAAGCTAAGTAATAACCTGAAGGAAAATTCTAATGTTATTGGGGGAAAAAATTGAGCCAAGAGATCTCATTGTAGCAGAAGTAGAAATCTTTCCTTTGTTATGCATCCGATTTACATTATTCCATTCTGCATTTGCATTTCAATAACACTATCTATTTAATTGTCAACTTTCTTTACCGCAGTGCTAAATCCAGCCCTCCGGAAATAAAATAAGAATATTTCAATAGGTCCGGTTAAATGTAGAAAGTATGAAAGTATGTGGGTATTTATGCTATTCAAAACATGCCTTATGATTTCGTTCAAATATTAAAATATCTCAAAGAATAGAATGATGTCTATGAAAAATCCCTTCTAAACTTTTAAACCATTATGTAAATTTATCACCCGTTGTTCGGTCTTAAGGAAATTTGCTATTTCGTTTTATTACTGTAATTTTTTGAGTGGAGTAATAGTACATCTTAAAAGCTCTGTAGCATGACATTTTATTTGGTAAAATGGATATTTATTTACTCTTTGGTAACAAAAATAAATATATATTTACCACTTCTGAGTATTTAAAAATATCAGTGTTTCATAAAATTTGAAATATTTTTGTTAATGCGTATTTTGTCGCTCTTATAAATATTAGCTATAAATAGGAATGTTAAGATCAAAAAGAATAAAATTAAACAAGAAAGAGTATAGTGTATACTCAATTTTGGAAACCACTGTATGTGTGAAAGGGGAAGTCGTAGTATAATAAAGAGTAAAACAGAAGTAATAAAGCAGAATATCGATATAGGATTTGATGAGAGTAAAACAAGCCTATATTTAGTTAGTATCTTCTTGTTTTAACCCACTGTTCACAGAGTGAATTATATGTGTTTCACACACCTACAATATAATTAGATATTTACTATCTTCTCCACTATAAATAAAATCCAGCAAAGAAGTAAGCATCTAATTATATAATGGTCCCAATCACAGACGTAATTCATGGCAACGAACGTGTTAAGAATTCAGAGAATATCTGAGGAGTTTGTGAATGATGATGGAATTATTGTCTTTGAATGGATTGATTTTAGTTTATAATTTCAGCAGAAGTAAAACTATGCTTGCATGATGCCCGCACAGGAAGGTTAAGTGGTTAATTATCCTGTAAACGCAGTTTAAATTAGATTTTATATCGAAATAATCGAATCAGTATTCAAAACTACTTAACATCCATGACAAAATAACGTATAAATATGTTTTACAGTTTTTAATTCCCTATTGCCATTTCTAAACTTTACGACCTATCCTTAATGATGAAAATCAGAAATCATTTTTATCAGAATCCTACATTGAGGTTATAAAGTCATGGGATACCTCCTAATAACGTGCTAGAGCTCCTTTTTCAGTCAGTCGAACGCAATAACTCTACGTGGCATGGACTCAACAAGTTGTTGGAAGTTCCCTGCAGAAATATTGTGCCATGAAACCTCTATAGACATCCATAAGTGCAAAAGTATAGCTGATATAGGGTTTTGAGTATGAACTAGCCTCTGGAGTATGCCCCATAAATGCTCGATGGAATTCATATCGGACATTATAGGTGGTCAAATCCTTCTCTAAAATTGACCTGAATGTTCTTCAGCCAAATTGCGAGTTTTTGTAGCCTTGCACATTGTCATCCATAAAAATGTCATCGTTGTTTGAGTACATTAAATGATCTCTAAGTAGCTGAACATGAACATTTCTAGTCAAAGATAGGTTCAGATGGACCAGAGGGACCCTGTCTATTTCATGTAAATGTAGGCATCACCCTTATGAAGCCCACAGCAGCTTACACTACAGCGATTTTTTGACAACTTGGTTCCATAGTGTCGCAGGATCTGCGCTACAGTCCTATCATGAGCTCTAACCAACTGAAATCATGATTCAACTAACCAAGCCAAGATTTCGCAATCATTTAGGTCAAACAGATATAGTCAAGAATCGAGGAGAGGTTATGCACTCGATATCATATTAGTAAAGGCACTTGATTTGGTCTTTTGCTGCCATAGCCCACCCATTAAAACCAAATTTTGCCTCACTTTCCTTACGGGCACGTTCATCATATTGATTCTTGCAGTTATTTCACACAGTGTCGCATGTTTGTTAAATTGACAATTTTACGTATACGTCGTTGGTGTCGGTCATTATGTGCAAGCGGTCGGCTACTTCATTGTCTAGGGTGGGAGGTTATGCAGAAATTATGTATTCTCGGCCCAATATTGATCTGGTTGTAGTTCAAATGTTGAATTCTCTAACGATTTCCGAAATGGAATGTTCCTGTGTCTGGCTCCAATTTCCATTCTGTGTTCAAAGTTAAATTCTCATTGTGCAGCTATAATCATTTCAGAACCCTTTTCACATGAATCCCTTCAAGTGAAAGCTGTGCCATTGCACTGCTCATTTACACATTATGTACGGGATATTAATGCTTTCCGTATATTTTCATATTGCTATCCCATGGCTTTTGTCATCTTAGTCTATAATACAATAATCTAAAATCAAACTTTTACAGTCAGGGTGCTCTGTGTTTTAATAACTCATACTGCATTACTTATAATATCAATATATCGCTTTGTTATACATTTAAGCAGACAGTGGACAAAACCATAAAAAAGCAGTGGCAGTCATTTTCTCGAAATCTTCTCGCATGCTCTCTTATAAATGTGCTATAAGAGATATCTCCATATAAAAACTGTTTGTTTTAAACAATAATGTCTGAATTTTTATTTTCAGAATTTCACACATGAACGTTTTGTGTTCTTTAATATGAAGAAAATCAAATCTAAATTTGACCGTCTGTAATTTTTAATTAAACATTTGGCATAGAACTACACTTTCAGTGATAAAAACAAGTATCAAATTTTATTTATATGTTTTGTTTGCATTAACCCGCTTACGTGCACACGAATATACATACCAATAGACCGTTAATATATTGAAATAAATTTGATTCAAAATGCGATATGAATCTAATATTACAGAAGCTAAAGTTTCGAACCAACTGTTTTTTTTTTTGTTTTGTAGTTATTATATTCGTTCATTTGCTCTCTGACTGACAAAAAGGAGCGCTTCCTGCATATCAATTTTTTTAAAAATTAGATTGAAATCTACCTTTGTTGTGAAAAGATTACATATTAAATTCCATGCATTTTGCTCAAAGAATGTTCAATTTATCTTTTTCACTGATAGACAGACATAATTAAAAAAATGTTTTTTTTTCGAACTCAAGGAGTTCTAAAATATTATAAATGTTGAATCATCAAACTTTTGAAATGGAAATTTTTTGAGATACTATATATTTTTACAATATTTTCTCTTTGTGTACTTAAAAAAAGAATGCCCGCTGTAAATTATGAATAATTTCGCTCTTTATTTTCTTAATCATATGGGAGGGCGATATGGAATAGTAGCACGGAATAGCCTGAATTCCAAAGATTTAACTATATTCAAGGATTTCATAGATGCGCAAACTCATAAAATAATACTCTAAATTAATTTGCCGAAACAGGAGTAATTTGACAATAGCTGTCTCCATCGATCGATTGTGCGTCAGACATATATTAATTCATTAAATTTATCGGAGAGATAATATTATGTCCGTAATTTCGGGACGTTGATAACTCTTTATTAATTTCAAATTATTTGATCGAGCATTTGAGCCAAATGTCCGAAATTTTGATAGTTATAATTGTATTGAATGTAGCGATGATAACATTATTCTCTTATCACTCAGTTAATCGAAAGACATTTCCTTAAGCATCTGGATGATTCACATCAGAGTATATTTATTACACTTCGTTATATGAGGAAATATTAGTCCTTTGTCTCCTGTCAGAAACTATTTAAGACGATATATTAGTTTGAAATTTTAATTTGTTTGAAGCTTCAATTTTAGTTTGCAATTGTATAAGTGTTTATTGGTTGTAAAAAAAGTTGGAAATCGATTTGGCAAGACTAAATTTGAGTTTAAGTTCTGGAGCAAACTCGGGTAAGGCCTTCAAAGACTGTTTGAGTTGGGACTCTAGAAATTTTATATAGAATCCAGAGCTCCAAAGAGCAATGTCATCAGCAAACATACCAATGCGTGTTCCAAAAGAAATAACTTTTTTTGCACCTGCTAAAAACATAGAGAATAATGTTGGACTAAGTACTGTACCCTGAGGGACACCTTGGCTAAGATGAAAATTGTTTGAAAGTGTCTTGTTGAACCTAACCTTGTATCCTTAAAATATTTTTTGTAGACACCACATCTTCTAACAAAATATTCACATTTTGATTAAAAGTATGAGCGCCATGATTTCTAGTCAATTTGTCTAAAGTGCTCTGGATCAGTTAGGGATTTAATATTTTGTGGCCTTGGGCTGAACACATTATGAGGCATTCCTTTTAATAATTTCCGCCAAAATTCAATAGTCCATCTAATATCAAATTTCACATATTTTTTTAATTTAATAACACATTATTTTATGTTATAGTTTTTTTTATTTTACTTTGTTCAAATGTTTACATTTATTTATTATGTCTCATGTCAATGCGGCATCCAAAATTGCAAGCAATATAATTCATGAAGAGACGCGGTGTTTACTAACATTGTAATAACTAATTGAAAGTAATGAGACAGTTAGGAAATGATCAATTATATTTGTTAAATTATTGATAAAAAACGTCACAATATTTGTTTCATGTAATTTGCATTTTTTACTTATTTATTAATTTGGCTATTAAGCTAATAATATCTGTTGAGCTGTTTTAGCTACTTAGAAATGTGACATTTCTCTGGATGTTATATGAAATGCTTAATATTACGAATGTATTTGTAAAAGCTTAAAACCGATTCTAAGTAAAACTAGAAACGTTAGGAAAACTGAATGTTTCATTAGTCCATGAATGTATAACTATGCTGTTGCTTTGCATTTTACCTTTATATTTTACTAAATTGATATAAAGTATACACAATCATAAGTTTTGCTTAGAAACACTTGTTTCTTAGATTTTAAATTCAATGCTAGCAATTGTTTCCATTTTTTTTACAGATTTTTACTTTTTGACGAGATTTAAGATCGGTTGGAAATTTTTTCAGTATTAATCTATTGAAAATTAAAAGGATAACTTTAAGCATAATGTAATCATTTTATGTAATGTCAACACAAAACAACAATAAAATTTCTGTAACTAATCGCATACAGCTGTGCAGTACCCAATAACATAAAATGCATGTGAAAATATTGTATACACAATAGATATCAAGATTAAACTGATGTATTGGATGCGCTACTTAATCGAGAATAGAGACTATTTATTTCAAAATAGACCTAAGTTCATGCAATTTTATTTTTTTAACCCTTTAAAGCTAGCATTTAACTATTAATCAATATTATTTAAAGCATACATATTCCATTATTTGTGTGCTTTAAAATTACAAAATAGAAAAATATTTATTTTCCATTTCATTAAAAAAAAGATTAGAATAAAAGGATTTACTGAATCGTTCCTTTTTTTTCAAAAAGGCCATTCACTTTTTTCACCCTTTAAATTTTTTTAAAATTTTGTCATATGTAATGGCATGTTAAAAGAAAATGTAAATCATTCTTTAAATATTTTCTCCCATTTTGTCACTGAAAATATGAACAGTAAAATGCCAAGCAATTTAGTTAATTTAACGGAAGATATGTCTAGTTTATATGAGGGAAACGTTTTAGCTCAATAGATTGTAAGAAATAAAACAAAATTCTTAAAAATAAAAGTGAAACATTTTTCTCAATATCATCTGTTATCGACAACGGCCTACAAAGTAGGAAAAAAATTACTTTTAGAATTTGTAAGTAGAAGAGAAAAATTATTTGTGTCTGACAATTTTGAAGCACATCATGTTTTTATTTGTTTATTTGTCACTCTTGTGCGTAATGGTAGACATGCAATTAACTGTAATATTGACATGAAAACAGAAAACTTTCTCTTTAGAGAAATAATTATTCAGTAAAAATGATTTTCCTTTTGAATATACAATAAAAAACATTGTTTGGTTCTTTAAGTATACAGAACGAAAATGAGAATTTTCTGTGAATGTTTGTTGCAGTAAATATAAAGCTTCCTACAAATGTAAATATCGTTCAGAAATAGTACTTTCATCTGATAGGTCAATTTGTTTCACAAATTTGGAACAGTTAAAGAAATCTAAAGTATAATACTTATGTGTTACAATTGTTTCTGTAAACACTGCTTTTGCAGTTAGTCGAAAATGAAACTTTTTTTAGTGCATCATTATAATAATTTCTTAAACGAATACTTTTTTATAATAACCCTCTGCTGTCTTATTAAGTTTATACATATATATCATGCTGATATAGTTTATCGATTTCTACTGTATTTTGTCTTCTATTTCATTAGATTTGAAAATTTCTAATTTTTACTAATTCGCTGGAACTATATCATAATCAGAATCACTAATATATTTGTTCATTTTTGGATTCGAAAACCCTCCGCACATTTGCGCATGCATAAGTAGGCGTTTCTTTTGTCAAAAAAGGAGCAAGAGGATGGATGAAAATGGGACATATTTACATTTAGCAGAATAAAGAACTGAGAAAATTAGCTGATCTAGAAGGAATGACAACCTCTCTGCTTAACTAGAAAAAATGGAGTATCAAACACAAAATAAAATAAAGCTGAAAGAAAATATTAGCTATAATCGTCGATTTGTTCCATTAAATGAGAATGCGATGCATCGGCGTAAATGTGAAATTATAAAAATTTCAGACCTCAACCACTTTATATGTAAAAAGAGGTTTCTCCGAGTTACTTAACGTCAAAATGGAAGTTGGAATTCCATTTTATTAGGATTGTGATACAGATAAAAGAAGTTGCAATGGGTATTTTTAATTTCCGTCCAGCGTTGCAGACGACAGAGGATGGTTATATATTTAAATATTTTAATAAGCGAAAGCGTGTCATTATACTTAAACGTAATTTATAAAGTATTATACCGAATTATATGTATTGCCGAATTTTGCTATAAATACACAAACAATACGAGATCATCATGGCAGACATATGACTGATGCAGTGAATAATTTTTGTTGGATGAAGAAAGACATATGACCGCAAAGACTTTAATTCTTTATTATTATCTTTTTATATGTTATAGAATGATTGAAGTAGCTATTAGCAAACACATATTACTAAAAAATCCTGAAAAGTTTGAATTTAATTAAATCCATAGTATATTTAAAATGTTATTCTTATCACTTTCGATTAATTAGCAAATTAACAAAAATTGTTTATTAATCACTAGTTTGCTTTCTTTAATTTTCTTTTTATTCATTATTAATAATCTTTTAAATTTCCTTAAGTAATGTTATGTTGATCTACTTATTTCACAATGATGATAAGTAACGAAGTCTCATAAAAGTTGAAATATAAATTATTATTTCGAATCTAATTAACTCTAAATTACAGCAGTAAACTGCATCAGAATGATTCTTTCTAAATTCGAAAACCTTAAAAATGCATAAAATTATATGGTATAATTTCTTTTTAATTACAATTTATACAAATTTTAGTTCAGAGAATTTTTATAGGGAATCGGAATTTTATTATGACGTAACTTCGGAGTCAGTAATCGTTACATGAAAATTGAGCAAATATAAATTAATAGAATAGCTTTATTTTTATTAATAAACGTATTCCTAAAGGCAGCTCAAATAATAATTCTTATACTATTTCACATTTTTGAAATTTTCGGAAATGGTAATCAAATGCATTTAGAAAAATATTCATCATATTTAAGAAAAATAATGGCAACAAATAGCAGCATAAAATAAATTATAATGGAAATAATTTTATAATTTCTGCATTTATCGACGTCAGTCAGTATGAATTTATATTAATATGCGTTTATATATTATTTATAAAAGATTTATAAACTATATTATATAAATTTCTTATTATTTTTATCGAAATCATATAAATTTATATAATATTGATTTTAATATATTTCATGGTATGACACAATAATCAGCATCTTGAAGGATATCCCAATGGACTTTTTTACAATAAATAATTCCAGTCAAGTGATATCCTAAATTAAAACGAAATTATATTAAAGTCTACTTTTATAATATACTTCAAAATTTAGAACCTCAAAAGCAATATTCTATAACGTACAATGTTTTGGATCAGTAATCAGTATTTTTTGGTATTCATGCTATATAATATTATGCAATTATATTTTATTATTATAAAATATTTCTGCGCTGCTGGGGAAATAGAAGTTTTGCTCGAATTGACCTTGCAGTACCTAAGTAAAAACTGAGATAATGATCTCATTTATCTCTAGTAAGATATGGAATTTGATTTCTCTACAAGATAAACTAGCCCAAGTTTGTGTTTTATTGTGAGGAAAATAAAAACATGTATGGGAGCCACTTCGACTACAGTAATTAGTTAGTTTCTTGAATTTATATCGGTGTAAAAATTTTTAAATAACTTTATAATGCATATCCTTTTTCTTGCGATTCATGTTCCAATTATTCTTTGCCTCTATCAGAGGCAACTTCCAGAAATTTATACATTCTCTAACGCATTAATTTGATTTACTTTTTTCAAACTGTTTTGTTGATCGAATTAGATAACTTTTATTTTGGAAATATACCGTCCTATTAATTTAGCTAAGAATCTATGCTCGAGGAATTTTGAATTATCTGTTATTTTTCTGTATAATTACAGTATATCAGAATGATTTGATGTTAGCTTATAGTTTGATAATCTACGTGAAACAGTGATTTGACGATCAAGGTGTTAGGTCACGATTTTTATCTCTTTATTCATTCCTTTACTAATGAAATAAGCTATGTTCTTTAAATTCATTAAATGTAACTTTGCAATGCAGTGTACGTGATAAGACAAGAAAAGTTTACTTAGTAACGAGTTTCTGCCAAAAAGGGAAAAGTTTTGATTCTTAAAAATTGTGCTGAAAAGTTTATTATCCAAACTGTATGAGATAACGTTTTTTAAGGAATTGTTCGTCATAAATTTTTATGATATCGAAAGGTGAAACTAAACCATTTTTCAGTTTCATTTTTTACTTTTCAGTTCTCTCTAGTTTTCACAGTTCATTCAGCGTTTTCGAGGTTTTTGGAAATTCTTTTCAATATAAATTATTCTTTTTGAACTTATTTCATGTCCATTTGTGGCTGGTTTTTAAAACTTTCATTTGCAAATTTATTAATGAAAGATCACATAGCATTTTATAATTCAAGATGCTAAAAGAAATATTTACTTAAGTTTTATTATTTTATTTTTATTTAATCAAAATAAATTTCCTAACCGTCAAAGATTTATACTTTAGAGTTATTAGTTTTATTTTTTGTATGCATAAATATTGGTGCTATTATGGTCAAAGCGTTTTTTTTAATTTTTAAAATAATTTCACATTTTAGTGAACATTTTCAGTCTATTTTTTGATGTACTCTCACTTTAGTTGATGTAAAGCTTAATAATATGTTATTTTTTTTAATTATAATTGTTAAAGTAAAATGAGAAGTTCGTACAATTTCTGAATAAACGTTTCACAATTTGCACTTGTTTTTTTGTAATAGGTTTCCATAATAAATTGTTTTATTAAATAATTTTTTATTTAATTTTCCAAAATATTTTCAATCGAATTTAATCCTCTGAAAATTTCCGGTTAGTAAAAGTTCTTAAAATTAAAACGAAAAATTTTGCACCCTTAGAAATTTTCTTAAAAAATAAAATATTTGAAAATTTATAGTTTATTTGAATGAATCAATGAAATAAAATTAGTTCAATATGAATAAATATTGTAATAAATAAATAAAATGATTTTGTAACATTAAACCTTAACTTTATAAAGGTTAAAATATTATCGGACTCGATAGACAAACGACAATAAGAATAAACTGAAATTACCAGAAGCCATTTTCAAGGTATATCGAAATAAATGAGTTTCAAAATCAATAATGATTGAAATATTTTTTGGAACAGCATATTATGCAAATATACTTTAATACAAGAAAATATTCTGAAATATTATGTAATATATCGAGAGCTTATAGATACTTAAATACACAAATACTCAATCTAACTAAGCAAAAATATTTTTCTTGTACCTAATCCAAAAATAATATTCTGAAGTGCATAAAATATTCAAAAAATTATCTGATAAGTATAAATAATCTGCTTCTTAATGAACATATAGTTTTTCTCATCTGTTCATTTGCTTTAAATAAATGAGAATCTATATGACGAGATTTATTACATGTTCAGAGTCAAGAATAGCGCCCCACTTCAGAGCGTGGGAGTTACTTGAAGCCCTTAACGTCCATCTTGGACAAATATCTCCTTTCCGATCACTTGAAGTGACTTGCTTTTCAGCCTTAAAGAGATGAGTATTTCTCATTGATATTGAAACTAGCATTCATCTCGGTTATAAATAACTAATAACTTCATATGTTAGTGGTAGTTACAGGTTATTAAAAATCAGTATTAGTATTATTATCTTTTTTTAAGCGAATATAAATTGCGTATTCATAAAGAATCCCTTAGTCGTTCGAAGTTTATTTGTATTAGAATCAATGATGTGATTACATTGCATCCTTGAAATATTTAGCTCAGCTCAGTTTAAGCAAAATCAATTGATGAATTAATTAAATAATCAAAATTTTCCAAAACTTAATTGCAGGTTATATTCCAGCATGAGATAGATACTTATTTGGAAATGATAAGTAAATTGCATTAATGTATTTATTATTGGTAAAATGTCGTTTTCGTTCAGTGAGATAGATGTCTGTGTCGTGAAAATAGAACCGTTTTGGAGGAAAGCTAATCTGAGAACGAAGATATTCACAACAATCCTTGTAAGAAGAATTTATTTTATGCTGATTATCAAATTAAATCATCTCTGTACGCTATTCTTTATCAACAAGTATGAAAAATAAAGAGGAACAGTCTTTTTTCTCGATTTTGTAATTTCTCTTTTAAAGGCATATAGCTTCAATAAGTGAATGTAACTAAATACATACACATTTTCAAAACTAATATACAAATTAAAATTAAGAACGCAGAGTACACTGTAAATTTTTCTGCGATATTTTGGATAGATTTTAAAGTATTACGTATATTAAAAGACAGTAAAAATAGTTATGATTAAACTCGGAACAGCACTATTAAATATACCTCCAATACATACCTCTTTATCTTTGCAATTTCATTCTTAATACGATATACATATACTATCTATTTCAACCATCATCAAAGAGACTTATGAAACATTCTTCAATAAAAAGTCAATATACAGTATAACCTATAATTTTATCAATACAGATTGAAAAGACACCTTGGACACCTTACTAACTTGCTGCCTATGAGAAATCCTGAAGAGTCCTTTCCTCTCAGTTTATGGTGATTAGAAAGTTAAAGGTCTTACAGTTCAGGACTTTGCTAGAAAGCTAGTGATTATCCTTTAATCCTACTTAAGAGTTCTCATCAGGATAATTCTATTTACCACTCACAATAATCCGTTTCATTTGAGCCTCTTCATTTTCGACTCTTTGGAAGAGATCACTCGTTCACAGTTCATTATTTTTCTCTTGGGTTGATAACAACCCCATTTCAAAATTAGCATGCTGGTCAAATGTAACTTTATTTCTAAATATTAGCGTAAATGTTTTTAAGTAATGTCACTAGTGAAGCATAAAATGCTTACCTTTATAAAATTATTATCATTAATTAATGATACAATTTTGTTATTTTATAATTTTACCTATCATATGGGTTTTCAACATTTTTAGACATATTTGGTAAGTTTAGCTCTTTTTTTAAGAGTAGGAGCATGTTATGTCTTTCAAATGAATTACTTTTCAATCCTTACCATTATTTGGTATTTATTATAATCAGCAATTCATATGGTATAATAGGGATGGATATTACTAATATTCTACGGGCAGTTTAGTCTTGTAAGAAGAAAACAGTAAATCTTAAGCATGTGTGGCTTTAATGGGATTATTTTCTCCCATGTAAAAAGAATTACATGAAATTAAAAGCATTTCGAATTAATGTCAAAATGCAAGAAAAAATTGGCTCGATGATAATCCAACAAATCTACAAGATATTATTAAAACTGTTAGCACTTTTTGTTAAATGATAAAATTGCCCAATTTAAATTAGCTTTTAAGGAAAGAACATTTATATTAAAATGCTACAATCATTGCGGTAGAAGTGCAAAGGCAATTTAGAAGGGCATTTGACTTTGCTTAATCAAGTAGGTTTATTATATGAAGTAGATAAGTTAGTTGGAGTTTGAATTGTTCAAAACATTTAGACACAGCGATTCTGAAGACTAGGTTCATTTAGAGATCCAGGCTCAAAAAATATAAAGGTTGGAAATAAATCGTAGATTGCCTTAAAAAATGCTTACATATTCACTCGTGAAAAAAAAATTAAAAACATAATATCCAAAGAGTTTTAATGCCATTTAAATGGAAAGGTTACAAACGTAAGCACAATTTGTACTTTCCTGCATACGTAACATAAGGAAAATATTATTATCGTCAAAAAAACCGAACACGAGAATTTGATGAATTTCTATGTTTTAGACCTTACTCATTTCGATAAACATAATTCTGAAAATGTCTTTCAGTCACTCTGGGGCAAAGATACTTGAAAACGCTTTGAGAAAGATGGATGAATTTCGAATACTGTCTTTACATCAAATTTGCAGATAAGTATTAAATTTTGAACGACGAAGGCCTATGAAAAGTGTTTACATATAGAGTGGTGGCCAAAATTGTGGACACTTTTGAGAATGGTTATGTTTTCTAAATGTGTATGCTTATAGAAAACGTTACATTTCACAAAATGTAAACTCTTACATAGTATGTTAAAGAGAATTAAATGCTGATTTCAATACAAAAACAAATTCAAATATTTACAATAAAAAAAGTTTTTCTTACTTTAATCTGAATAGCAAATAAAGTGATGAAGTGGATTGTAATTTCTAACTTTCCTGGCAAATCACTGTTCTTGTTCTGGAAACCAAACAAATGTTATTAACTGTTAGCAGAAGCTGACATTATTTTTAATGTTAGAACAAGTCATTATTGTGCTTTTGCTGTAGAAGTATGACTTTTTTTCATGTAATTAAATTGCAAATTGGAAGTTTTGTTAAACCTTTTAATACACCTTTGGAATTTTCGTAAATATTTCTAATATTTAGTTAAAAATCAATAACATCAAATAAAAGAATATATTGAACTCCTAAAAAGAGAACTGTGATTATTGTGATACATGAATGTGGTCCTTCCTATGCTGAAATTACAAGACAGGTGGGTGGTTCAGTGACTAAATCTAGAATCCGAAAATTTGGTTTACGATATCAGGAGACAAATTCAATAATAAAAAAAAAACAGGAAATCCCTGAAAATGGTGAACCACAGCTGTTGATGACTAATAAAAATAAGAAGGTATTATCTAGTATATCTTTTTATTAAATATTATATCTATTATATTATTTAATTAGATATTAAATAAAAGATATTATTATAAAGAAAAATAAAAAGACTATATCTCCAATATTGAAGAATGTCATCAACGGTCATCAGAAGTGAATTGAATGATGTCGGCATTTATGTCAGTTCAAGAACAATCAGGTGAAAATTACTAGATGTTGGATTAAGAGGTAGAATTGAACGAAAAAATATCCTTATCTGAGTTTAAGCAGCGTACAAAAAGATTATAGAGGTCAAAGGAACGCATTAATTGGGCAGATGATCAGTAACTCAGAGTGATGAATCAAACATATTGCTATTCGGTAGTGATGGAGAAAATAGGTAAGACATAGAATATTCGAAGAACTACATCCTCACTGCATTCAGGCATCTATGAAGAATTCAGTTAGTGTTATGATTTGGTCAAGCATGTCAGTAGACGATATTAGTCTATTTCATGTTATCGATGGGACATTAAAAACAAGAAAATACATTGATACTATTCTAGCGTCAAAATTTACACCTCCCATCAGTGATATATTTTCCAACAACGCATCCTTTATTTTTCAGCAGGATTCATCTTCTTGCTACATAGCAAAAATATCGAAAGAGTGCTTTAGTACAAAGAGCATTTAATTGTTATCATTTCCAAGAAACTGTCCAGATTTCAAAATTATTGAGAACTTATGGCACCATTTGAAAACTCGAGTACATATGAAGTGTTCGTCATATAAAAGAGAATTAATTGAGACTATAATTGTTCCTTGGCATTCTGTATTAACAAAAAAATAGCTTAAATCTCTACTCAGCTCAATGAAATATCAGATTGAAGCTGTAATAAAAAAAATAAAGATTACCCTTCTAAGTACTGATAACTCACTACAGTCATCAGCATCTATGTATGTCGATAATTATTGCCCCTCAACTTTAGTTTGAGGGGCAATAGCTTGATTTTTGCTTTTCGTATTAAAATCAGCTTTAAATTCTCTTTAAAATGATATGTAAGAGTTTGCATTCTGTGAAACGTTACATTTTCTATAGGCATACAAAATAAGAAAACATAAAAATTTCCGAAAGTGTCCACAATTTTAGCCACCACTATATTTTTAATGAATGTTATTCTTTCATCTGGCATAACTTTTATGGTTTTTTTTTATTTTGTAAAATTCTTTTAAATTTTATTTTGGGATGATAATGCATTGAAAAACTTATTAAATGTTAATTTGATGGCTTTCGCATGCAATATTATGATGGTATAATTCCTATTTGTATTTTAATTCATAATAACCAATTTAGAAGATATGATTCAAAAATCATAATGCTCTTTGACAAACATGCTATTTGCATCAAATCTTTTTATTAGTTGCTTACAATAGTTGTTAATGAATAAAATTTTAAAATATATATATAAACAAATTCTATAAAGTATTTCTATAAGAACAGTCTATCGAACTCTTTTTAAATTTGTATCAATATTCCAACTTATACAATGCAATGTTTCATATATTCAAGTCAAATGAAGATAAGATTTTATATTATTTTCAGTTATATGAATTTAATTATAAATTATTAATTTTAAGTGAAGCAAAATTAAATAAAAACATAAATTTCCACCAGATACATAATACCATAGTATTTTCCGTTTTTAATACATAGTAAGATTCAGATTTATCTCAATAAAGCATTATTGGGATAAATTATGGAAATATTGATTAATAAAACCTGCTATCTTTCACATGCAGAACCTCGAGATCATGTAATAAAATGAATATCAGTTGAATAGAAAATAATTTCAAGAAAGTGACTTGAAGTCATTAATTAAACAACCGGCAAAAGAGTATCTTCAAAATTTTTAGATATAAACTTATTGATACATCTAATTAATGTAAATCAAACGTTAAAATACCATTTGACCCCTTCAATAAAAGAAACAAATTCCAAAGATAAATTTGATTATTCTTCAAATGTTTTATTGCAAACGGCCATTGCTAACTTGGAAAAAAATACCACGAAGTATACCACTTATTTAAATAAATGGTTTATTTAGTGAGGAACTTCAGAAAAAAAATTACTTAAAAAATGATAAATAGCAGATTGAGAAATACCTTTTTATTTTAGTTTATTGCTGATGCAGTATTCACTACGTAGCAATTCCTGCAACTGAGACTTTTGTGCAACAGATAAACTCTCTTCTTACACATTTGGTTTAATTCAATATTTTTATATCCATTATATCAAAAGATATAATAAAACTATAAAGGTTTGTATGCGAATAATTGTAATAAAAGATGAATTTTAAAGCCATTGCATTTGGGACCAAATATGTACTAAGAAACTTCTAAAATAAATAAAAAAAATTAGGAAATATTTAATCTTTATTATTCTTTACACTATTTAACTGATAATAATTTGTAGAAACTAAATCCAATTCGATGTTCAATTATTAAGGATAAATTTTATATTGTGTGGAATTGTGAATAAAATGAAAAGTATGACTGCTACATGAGGAATTATTTCATGCAGAAAGTGATTATCATTAGTTTAAAATTAAAAAAAAGATTATCTCCTGTCAATTTTAATTTCTTGAATGAAATTGATTCTGTTTAATTTTATACAAATGCAAAATAACTATGAATATGGTTCAGTAAAGTCAAAGATTTGTTTAAGAAATTATAAATATCATATTCCATTATGATACGTGAGCTGAACTATTAAAAGGATAAATAATAATAAAAATAATTCCTATATTATTCTGTAATATCTCATATTTGCTAATAACAAATGAATTAACCAACTTTCCTTATCGCCGATGAAAATGCTGAAATCAATTTCATTGAGAGATGCTGGATCATATGAAACCTCTGAGGCAGGAAAACCTCTTAGATGGACTTCAAGTGCCTCAAGTTACGCTCACGACCTGTAATGGGGAAATTATACCTAGCTCGAAGTAAGAATATGCCTTTTCATAAAGATTCTTACTTATCTGAAGAAAGGGAAAAAATAAAAGACTTATGATTAGTAAAATTATATATATTTTTTTCTTTTACATTTATCAGATAATTTTACATATATTATACATCTTCTTCAGAATATAATTTTACAATAGGTATTGCTGCATTTTTATTAATTATTACTTGATGGTACTCGACGTTGCTATAGATGAAAATCCTTTCTTGTCTAACATTTCTTAGTGACTACTTCTATATCAAATATTATACAGTCGACACCGTTTGTAATGATCGCTTTGGTATCAAGTCATTTTAATTTTAGATTTATAAAAGGAAATCGTGAGAAGAACACTTAAATACAAAAATGCACATATTAAGGAATTGGAATTCCAAACAATTACACTTTCAGATTTTGTCGAAATCCCGTGTTTTATTCTTTCTTTAGTCCTAATTTTTCCTCTAGAATTAGTCTGCATATTCTGTAAGTGATGTACAGTTTCAAAGATCGACCTTTGCTTTTCACAATTCTCAGTAAAACTATTAATGTAAATAGCTGCCAAAACAACATGTTAGATATAAACAATGATTTTGGAAAGTAAAATTTGTGTTTTTTTTATTCTATTGTTTTTTAAAGGGTGTTACGTTTTGACCTTCCATGCAAATGGATTTCAAGCGCGACTTTTTACTTTCTTGAATACGAAGTATAGATAGAGTATTGTAGTCCTCAAAAATTGAGTATTTTGAGGAATCTTCAAGTTTTAGACAGCTACAAGTTCGGAAATTATATATTTTGTGGCATTATCTCTGTCTGTTTATGACAAAAATAGTTAAAAAACATTTCGAATTAAATGTTTGAATTTTGATGTTTGAATATGGCCTTTACACAAAATTTGTGAATTTCTTTCACATTCTGAACAAACTGTGTTCAGAGATTCTGTATGTCCGGCTGTTTGAATATGGTTTAACAAAATTACCAAACTAAGAGAGTTAGATGAGTAAAACTTTCTACACAGATATAAAATCTTTAATGCGGAGACCGATAAATTTCGGGTCAGTTCCAGCATGGAGTTGATCGCTTATCTATTTATATATTCAGAAACATGTAAAGGCGATAACTTAAAAAAGCATGTACTTAAATATATCAGATTGAGTATGTGGTTTTGTGACTTCACGTGTATTTCTATGTCAAAACTTTGCTTCAATCGTTTGGAAAAAAAATTATAAAGGACAAATTCGATTTTTGAATACTATCCCGGTAAGCGGTTATGCTTACTGAAATAAATCGCCAAGAGATTCGCTGAGGGACGTACTATATATGCAGTGAAAATGCTTAACTCATGCCAAAAGTTGATACGAAAAGTTACCACGAAAAGGGGTTTCTGGAATGACACTGTTATTAAAGAGTATACCAGAAAGTTTTTGAGAGAACCGTTCCCATTATTTTATCCTTTTAAAGGCTTACATTAGGTGTTACATTATGTTTGAATACACAAGAAATAATATTTCTTTTTTTCATTTCTTAGTTTCAGTCTATAATTTTCATGAATGTTATTATTATTATATTATTATTATTGACAAATTGTCGAGTATTATAACATTGTTAGTCATGAGGAACTATATAGATATATTTGCTTCATTCTGGAATATTTCCAACTATTTCATAGCTGGACAACAAATACTAAAAAAGCAGCACACTGGAGACATTTTTCTCTGTGTATCTTTCGATATATATTTCAACTGTGTTCCAGGAAATGACACTTTGAAGAAAATGATGCATTGTAGTTGATATCGATAACATCATGTTCCATTGTGTTTCCCATCTAGGGGAATAACATCTCGTATTTCAATCACATCGGAAATACATTTCATGAAAAACTCGAAAAAAACCTTGCTTTCTACGAATGTTTGTTCTGCATTAAAAATATGGATAAGAATATTATTGAACCAAAGCTATAGTAGAGAAACAAATGGATTCTTTTAAAATCTTTTTTTCTCTTGTAAAAATGGGCGAGGACAAGTTATAGTATCTTCCCATGGGTGAGGCAAAAAAAAAAAAAAAAAACGGCTATGTTTATATATTTACATTTGCTCATATAAATTTTTATACTTAATTTTCAAAGAGACTTCAAAAATAAATAACATCTCAAATTGTGATAATCTTTTTGGTATTTTTTTTTAAATGTCTAAAGTTTAATTTCTTTATTTAAACATTTCTATTTTTTTTTCATTTCTTCATGATTATTTTTTTTCTTTTTGTCGTTTATGTTTTATATACTGTCATTCCTCTAAATATTAGAATCTATATTTTATACAAAGTATAAATACCATCAAAGGCTTCAACTATTTTCTTCAGAAAAATCAACGCAAATAGGGAAATTTGAAAAATTTATAAAATTCTGTATCTAATCATGCAAGAGCTGATTCATAAATAAATCTACAATGAAAATACTTTTAATTGAATAATAATTTGGAAAACAGAATGCTTTATTGATAAGAAATATTAATCACAACTAAAGTGAACATATAAAAAATTAGAACTGAGCTATGGCATTGAACTTTAAAATATAGAATATCCTTTATTGACACATATATGATTTTATATTCCATTTTTGTTAAATCATTTATCAGTATTTTATAATTTTCATACTAACTTAAATCAGTCGAAAACACTTGCTCCTCAAAATTATAAAAAAATAATTTATTATAACAAATTTAATTCTTAAAAACTAGTTAAAATTATCGAAAATAAATTATATTATTGGCAATGTACATTGGACCACTTCATAGAGTTTCTTTATCATCTTGAAAGTGCTTTTCTCTTCAGGTAGGTAGGTAGGTAGGTAGGTAGTTGAGGTTTTTTGGCGCAAAAGCCAAATTTGGCCATACTGCGCCAAGCATATGGTATTTTATCTTCAGGACTTTCCCGGAAACAGCAAAATATGGACTTTAATAAAAACTAATAAACCTTTATCAGAGAAATTATCTATTTAAGATATTATTATTTTTGATTTAAAAATTGAAGAAATATCGAATCGAATATTATGTTGTGGTGGTTTTATTTTTGCCACTTGCTGTCCGAATTAAAAGTGTTTCAACCCTTTTGATGCTTTCGGAAACGTGTAGTGATACTTGGCAACAGAATTGCATTGACAACGTGAATACATTTATTATGTTCTTAAAAGAAGGGATATATTTTATATAATAAAAAATATTCAACATTAAATGAAATTGTCCAAGAATTTCAAGATGTAAATCGATTATAAGAGAATAAGTCAATTTTCAGCCCAGAAAACCAATTTTTGATCGAATGCTAGCTTTAAAAATTCGTGTACCATAGAAGATGAAATATATTTGGACACTTGGCTTTTCTTTATTTATTTTTTTAAAATAAAAATTAATTTCAGAAAGTGATTCTTTCACCTTTTTCAGAAATGATCGTACAAGGAAATAGATATTAAAAAAAATCAACACTCGTTGTACCATGAAATTTGAAAGGAAATATACTTTACTTTATACCTTATAATTTGTTTTTAAATATAGCATGACAGAGTTATCCAAGCATGACAGTTAATCCACTCCATATCCAAGTAAAGAGATAAACTGAATTTTATTACATTGATATTTTAATAGCTATTTCTCATTTTAAGGAAGAAATATCTAAGCATATTGCCTCAAGAAGTGCAAGAATTTATCTACTTAATAAAATTTCAGATTACTAGACTTTCTCCGTTGCGATGCTCTTAGATTGTAAACTTTTGTATCCCTCATTTTAATCGAATTCCTTTCATGACCAATTATTTTTTTCTTCTTTCTGTGGAGATTTGTTGTTTGCGTACTTATCTTTTCTCCATCAACCAATAATACCACCAGTGAATTTCTGCCGTAGGGGTAGCGCGTCCTCTCCGTAAACTGATTGTCCCGGGTTCGAATCCTGGTTTGGGCATCGTTGCACTTCCCCCTGTGTTCTCTCTGTGGTGGGTGAAAGAGTACCCTGTAAAAAGGGGTTGTGCAAGCGAATGTATGAGTGTCATCCTCATATGAGCTGGAAGTCAGACTTCTGTCCTCGGGTGCTCATGGGCCTTTACCCTCAGAAGTTACAGCACATACATCAAATTTCGGCGACCGAACGCATCTCCTGCGGGATGTTTTGGCAACTAGGACTCTGCCATCAGTTATTTTGATGATGTCGGCAATGCTATCATTAACTTTATCTCGAATATCTTGGCAAGGGAAGGATATCTCTTCCATGGTTCTCTTTTCTTATAGAGATGGATTGTTACGATTTTGTAAAGGGTATTGTTTTATAAATTACTTGACTCAAGAAAAACTTATTTGAAGTTCTTCGCTGACGACATACCTGTCTAATCAGTCACATAAGTAATGCTTTTTTTTTTCGTAATAATTTTGCATATGTTATGTACTGATGGCTTGAATAGTAAATCATTCTAATGCATAATAAATGTTATATAAATTTTTATGATTTTCATTTAAAATGAGTATTATTATATAAAATAACGATTTACCTAAACTCTGTGCAGATATATTAAATGGTTTCAATCTCAACGTATTTACATTTAGGACTATTTATTAAGGTGTGATTGAGTACCCTTTAATCTTCTTACAAATGTCGACCTGCGGTCATTAAAAATAATAAAAAGTAACCTACTTTGTAAAATTAAAATTCACTTAATATATATTATATTTTATAGTGCTCGAAACATTTTAAATTCCAAGTAGAAGTAAAAGTTGCCATTTACAAGAAATAATAAAATTTTATTAAGTTATATGCAAGCCTTTCTTCCAACATTTTAATTCTTTCAGTTAAAATAACACAATTTTTATTCATTATAAAGAAAGAAAAGGAAGACATATTCAGTTACAATTTTATTCATTCAAATGGAAATAAAGTAGATGAGATTTATTTAAAGGTAACGAAAGAATATCAGTAACATTTTATGATATTCATGCCATTTAAGTTGCCAAGTAGAACTAAAAGATGAGATTTATAAGAACTTATTTTATTTGATAAAGTTATATACTTGTCTTTCTTCCACTTTTTTAATCCTTTCTATTCAAATAATACTCTTTTGAATTCTTTATAAAGGAGAACATATTCAATTACAATTTTTAATCAATCAAATCGAAATAGAGTTGAAGACAATTTATTTAAAGGTAATGATTAGTAAAAAATTTCATTTACAAAATCCTGATTGTACTAAAAAAACAATCCTCATCCTGAAAAAGACGTCTTTTCCGTAGCCGTTTAAACTTAAAACAGTTTCACACAAGCACCATTTCAGCTTCGGATCTGTGTGACGCATCGTTAATTACTTTGTTTTCGCTTCGGGTAAATAATTAGCCGTTACTCGCTTTTTACACGACACAATTACGTCGGTGAATGAACAGAAGGGTATTTGGCGAGATAATTATTTTTCTTTCCGTGTCATCAACGCTCCTTCCTTTACCCCTACTTCCGGAAAAGAGTGACACTAAACTGTTACTTAGAAAACATTGCCATTAATGAAAGAAATGGAATTTATGAAAACTTTCTGATTGCTTGGTGTTTTTCAAACGAAATGCTTCAATGATTTTCAGATCCATTTTAAATTCGCTTAATAGAAAAGAAATGTTAAATATGAATGTATATTCCTTTATTTTTTCATAAAACAATTTTGAGAACACCAACTTTTAAATTAAAAGTGAGTACATGAACAAACATATTAAGTAATTGATGAAATCTAAAAATATTAATAAAAATATGGTGATAAATTACAGAGGGTCCTTAGTTAATAAAGAATTCTAAATGCTCTTACAACTATTTATGTAATGAAAAACCGATAAATTTATAATAAATTAAGAAGAAATGGTTTCCATTTTCTTCATCAAAAGAAAAGTGACTCTATAGGCTAAATTTGAAACATTAAAAAGGTATAAAAAATCTGTTGTATGAATTTTTTTAAGGCATGAATAACTTTTCTGCCATTATATTTAATTTTTAACATAGAAATGTATTTTTGGGCATACATAATTCACTTGCTGATTTAACATTTCAGAGAACCTATTTTACATTTCCTTTTTTATATCACATTTTAGTTTACAAAATATATTTTGATGGTTTCTTTTTAATATCTGGAACTATTCGCATTCGAAAAGACTGCAGAATGCATTATATTTTTTCTCATCTTTCATGTTGCTGTCCTGTATATTTAATTTCCTTGGATGGAAGGGTGTAAACGATATTTTAATAGATACAGAATGTATGTCCTGTCTACGATCCCTAGCCAAGGCAAAAAATTTATGATTTGCCAAAAAAAAATTGAAATTTCTTGAAAACACAAGAATTATGGCAATATCTTTATTAAGAACTGAAAGTTGAAGACCTTTCTATACTTTGTAATGGAGATTATGAAACCATTACAAAACTAAATCTTGCCAGTAAAATGAATTTTCTCTTAAGAATGTTGATCGAAAGGCAAGTTCTCTAGTTGCTTTATTTAGAAAAAGATTATAAACTTTCCTTTAAACATCCCATAATATCTCTATCAGTCTCCTTGATGTAGAGTTTTGTATAGCCCCTTAATTCGATTAAAAGTTATAGAATGTACAAGGCGTTTTTATTGAACACAAAATCTAAAGCGCATATGATTAAAATCAGATGAACGAAAATTCAATAATTCATATTTACACAGCTTTTATCGCTATAGACTACTTGTAAGAATTTTAAAAAATGCAATTATTAAAAAATAGAATTTTCATTATCCATCAAACGCTTAGAGCATCATGTTTTAAAACTTTTATGACAATAAGATTGCCTAAATTTAGTATGTAGGTAAATTTTGCTACCAGATTGTGGAACCTAAACTACATGTTTTTAATATATATCAGAGTATTCCCGATTAATGGGGTGAAAGCATATTTTCATATTTGGGCTAATATTTGCAAAATAAATATATTTTGTATATTTCGGCTTTTGCATATTTGGATAAAATCATCTTAGCTTTTTTCCCCTTGCATCACAATATGGAAACTTACCAAATATTTCCTCAAAATATATAAAGGTCAATCCGTTTGTTTCCTCGTACTTTAATGAATAAAATTATAAAAGACAAAACGGCTATAAATTAAACTTTTAAAAACAATAAATACCTTCACAAACTTCATCTACAGATCTACAGGTGAATATCCTGTATATCTAAAATAAATTCTTTAAAAAAGTGAAAATATATAAATAATTTTATTAACAGTCATTAAAAATTTATCCCCTTTGCTCCAAATTATAAATTTCTTATTTCATAATATACGAAGTATATGAAGAATTGGGATTGTTATTGTCAAAATTCGGACTCGAGATTTTTAACGAATATTCTCTTCTCTAAAATAACTTTACTTTTAATAAATAAGAGTTTTAATAATTAAAGATTAATTAAATCCTTAAAAATTGTTTTTGGAAATTAAATTATTCACACATAATCAAATTATTAAAAATACTAAAATTAATGGAATTTATAAAAAAAAAAAGCAACATTTAAGCTATATCAAAAATTTGAACTGCCCATAGTAGGATAATTACATTATTCCCTCATACACGTCCTACTATAAGTAACATAATGTGAGTAAGACGTCATATAATTTCTTAAGTATATTAATAATCTTTTTCACTTTATTTTTGTAACAACAGATTTGCCTTGTTGAATCAAATACATCAATAGCAATACAAGCAAGAGAAATATTAATAATAGTTTAAATATCCACTACATTAAAGAAATGATTCAAGATATTCTGAACAGAAAATACACGATTTAATCCATTTTGATCATCCAAAAATACCATAAAGCGCACATTTCATTAATTTTTCATACAAATGCAAATAATTAGTATGGCATGAATATTTGTTTTCAGTATGTCTCGCTTAATAATCTTCATCGCGAACAATTTAATTTAATCTTCTCTTTGGCCTGTTTCTATCTGCATTTCTCAACAAACGGAATTGCCAAAATAAATGAACAGCTATTTTTCAGTGACGACTAATTACCTAGACATCTGATTACTATTTCTGAAGAAAATATTTGCATTGAACAACAACCAGAAATATAAGCGATTGACTTTTCAGAACTTCGAAGAATTCGTGAGAACCGAAGTCATGATTTAATATCGCCGCTGTTTACTTGGCATTTTAAAAATGCTCCGCTTCTAGGATATTTGAATAATTGCGGAATTGGTTCTTAAAGGAATAAGTGAAAGCATGTTTTGGAAATAAGTAACCCGAGAAACGCTTCCTTAAACATCCCTGATTTCCGCAGGAGAATTTGCAAATCAGATTCTTTTAAGTGCAAAGCGGTAAGAAGATTTTAGGTTTGTATTGCAATGGAATTTACAGATGGAATGTTTACCATCTGTTTTGAAATTCTAAAGCGGAACTTGAGTTTTGAATGAAGCCAGAAAATCGCAGCGTTTCATTGTTGTTTGCTCATTGATTTAAAAGCTGCTCCATCCTTTTTATTTATTTTATTGGAGTTTTTTTTAACCCGTATAATATTTTAAAAGCTTCAACAAACATTTGAATATTGCATAAATCAGCTGATATGTTCTTCAATTATCTGCTGCTTAAAGTATGCTTTTACAATATAATATGCTTTTTTTCGTCTTGTTTCATATGCACTTTTCGGCAATTTCTGTTCTGAAAGCCAAGAATAACATCTTCAACAACATTCAAACATAAACAGTTCAATTCTATGATTTCTGTAATAACTCAAATAACAAAGTAAAATATATATACTATAAGTATTCTTTTTTTATATAATAGAAATTCCTTTCTAACAAATGTAGACATTATTTTTCCACAGAAGTCAATACTGATTTAACATATATATCTTCACCCTGACTTATTTGGCTCATATTTGCTACTTCTTGTGTAATTAGCTCTTTAATTCAGACATTAAAAGGAAAAGCAAACAAAACATTTATCAGAAAATAAAAGCATACTCGTAACTTAAACATGAATATGTTAACTTGAGTTCCTATTTTTAATTCCAAAACATCTAGTTGTTACCTTTCCTCATTATGTCGGCATTTTCTCACCAATAGCTATAAATATTCCACACTCATTCTTTTTTCAGTTTCGAATAAAATATGATTACACATTTTTGCAATAAGCTGAAGTTTCAGAATGAAGACAAGGTATATGACATGATTCCCATATCCAAAGTAAACACCTATATATAGATTATATTTACAATCAAACATTATGCAAAAAATATAAATTAATTAATTGGATTTTCATTAATAAATTTAAATAATATTATTTTCTTCAATCTTTGTCATGTATTTCCAGCTTTATATATTGAAAATTGAGAAATAAAATGAATGAAGGCATTGTATTTAAGATAAAGTAAATTTCCTCAACATTTCTATTATTTAATCACTGTTGTTGAACCTTTCCAAGGAGAAAGATGAGTAATGGGTTTTAAATTTCCTAATCAAAAGAAATTCTAAACAACATTTTAAAGCTGCTTAGTTTAAGCATTTAAATAGCGCAATGCCTTACCACACTTTTATGTAATTCAATTATTCATAATGACCAATATTCTTTTTAATAATAAATCTAGTGATCATACATGTTGTGAAAAACATACAATTATTTGTAGAGTGATTAAGGGATCATCAAAGCAGAGGTTACTAAACAGAAATGTCTTTATGGCATAAAATTTGTGAAGTTGGTTGGCAAAAAAACGTATTCCGGTATTGTATCAATATGCAGAGAGAGGAGTCTATTAATAAAAAAAGTAACATGCGACATCTAAATCAAAGAATAGCAATTACTTTTTATTTATACATTCGCTTCATTTAAATATCTAAAAATGTTTTAAAATTTTCTTATTTTCTCTTTATACAACTAAAGTAAATTATTTCTTCTCTGGATTTTTCTCGAACATAAATTTTGAATTAAAATAATCATTATTATTTGAGAGCAATCAAAGTTTCTTTGGGATATTTTGAATAAATATTTAACTATTTATTGATACGGATAATTGGCAAAATAAATATAAAAGCAGTATTTAATTCTGAGAACTGTTTGCGTACATGTCATCAGTTTCGAAGTATGAAAAGCTTTAGAGAATAAATTTCGAATTAATGGAAATGTTTTCGCAATTCAACAGATTTTGGCGATTACTAGTAACTGGAAATCGAACTGATGTCAGAGATTAATTGAATTTGTATGCTTAGACATTAAAGAGTGTGGAAACTGTTCAGATAAGTTTAGAAATTGGAAGGGAGGCAGTAAAACAGTCAATAGAAATTACTTAGGAAATGCCCAATGAGTTAAACAGAAATTCTGTGCTCTATTAAACTATTTCCAACTAGTACAACTGAGTGAATATAGATGGCGCTTTAGCAGTCGATGAATTACCATTAAAGAAAAGGAAGTCCGAGACAATTAAGCCATTATAGAAGAAAAACAGGGGGAGGGTGATATTCTATGAAGATCTCCTTTGAATGGAAATGTATGGATTAAAAGAGTGTTTGGAGAATCTTAGCAAATGCATAATCAAAATCGTAAACGGGCAAATAAATGCGAAAAGAGTTTAAATTCAAATTTCTCTCAAAAGTGCACGCAAATATTGGTGTTATTATAGAACATAATCAGAACTAACCGTCTCAATAAAGAGACCTCTATGAAAAATTCTTTGGGACCTCTAAATATTTTTTTTTAAATACAAGTATAAAATAATTCAAAAGAAACATAATTCAAAACTGGTGCATTTATTTAAATTTGCTTATCCCATAATGGATGACAGTAGTGCATAGTATCATAATAAGGAAAATTTAACAATCTGTCACATTTAAAGATTCCTGGAGCAGATCCCAGTAAGAGCTACCGTTGGCCATACCTCTATCTTTTATCACGGTATGGCACCCAACTTTTTTCCAGGCTCACGATAAAGTAATAATTCAGCTTGATCATTTTCAAGTGTGGAAAGAAAGTTGCATAGAAGATCGCCAGTTACCAGTGAAAAGTTCACCTGGGTTAGTAAGACTGATCCTATGTGAAAATTGTTTTGGAATTAACTGCTGCGGTTTTATCATCTAATATTAATTGGCATTATCTTATCCTCCTTTTTTCTTCTGAAATTTGTGCATTTGGCTTATCAGAAACATTTTGAGGGTACCACTATATAAGCCAACGTTACGTAATTTTTCGTTATAAAAATATAAGAGCCAAGAAAATAGAAGATAGAGGTACCCGAGTGCATTGTATCTTCTACCCATTCCTAAATAGTCGGCATCGAACATAAGTTTAATATAAGAGTTTAGTATTGAAATAGTTTCTGTTAGAACTCCAAGCAAAATAATAATTTCAACAAAATTACTATTTAAACAATAATTTAGATAGAATTTTTAGAAGCGCAAAATATAACCCTAGGTTGTTTATAACCCAAGGTGTTAACTAATTCTGTTTGAACAGCCCCGCTTCAGTCTTTTATGTTTAAGTGAATGAAATTTGTATTCAAACCTTTCACTGTAGACTGACTCAATGAAGTCAGATAATTTGTTGTCGTGCTGCAGCCATCCAATGTAACTCAACCCGGCCTATTAATGTTCCTTTGTCTAACAAAAGGATTTTCCCCTGGGATTTAATGATCTCGTATCTGATTACAGAAGCTTCCTACACCGAACAAGGATCTGATAAAGTAGCTTAAGTCGCAACTTTTAATTTATTTACCTTGCAGTATATTAACAGTCTGGAAGTTCTGTGTCATTTTCGTTATCTTGAACAGATAACTATACAAGAATCATTGCATCGACGTATCACTTAAGTAAATATTTTTTAACTCGATTAAATATAATCAAGTAGAATTTAGGTTGAATTATTGATCTGCTCTGTTAAGATTAATATTATGTCTATGTTATTAAAAAACACTTGAATATTTAATTAATTATTATACCTAAATGGTTTGTATGTTGGTAATGTATTATGGAATAAATCAAGCGAAGCGTGTTTAATCATCTGAATTGTAAAATTCGTTATTTTATTCTGTCTTTTTCTGTCCATTTTTTTCAGAGAAAATATTATGAAAAAATAACCTTCCTATTTTCTCTTAGCAAATAATTATTGTAACCGTAAAAAAATAAATAAAAATGTGATGACGAATCTCAACATTTCACATCGTTTTCATCTATCAAATCATATTTTTTGGAAATATATTTACCTATTTGTATTCACGATCTGAAGACAGATGGAATTTGGATTTAAAACCAAATTTGTGGATTCTTCCCCAATTTTGAATGAGATATATTCAATGTCCATATGCCTGGTAGTTCGAAGTAAGTGAGCACGAAAACTACAACAACAAAAGGTAAGAAACAAGATAAATAAAATTTGATAAACAAGTTGATCATCTAAAATGTTAATTCGATTTTTATCGACTGACTGTCACACTGTGCTTTTACTTACATGTAAAGGCGATAACTAAAAATGCATTGACTGAGGAATATTAAATTTGATATATGATCTTAAAATTAAAACTTTAGTTTTAAGAACATATACGAATGTGTGAATTTTTGGTTTCAATCAATGTAAATGGTGGCGAACAATTGCTTGTCTGGATTACCACTTATGAGGTGGTGGTGGTGGTGGTACAAAGGTCAAATTGTTTTGAATGTCAAAGGTTACGTAAGAAAAATTTGCTGTAACAAAACGAATTACTAATTCTTGAAGGATAACCTTTTATTCATAGATACACTGGTGTGCAAAACTTAAGCAACAATGCAAATTTTAAGCAGATAGCCATGAAATTGCAGAAAAGGTGTTCTTGCGATCAGTACAATGAACGCGTAATTCAAGAGAAAGGTCATGCGTATGCAAATATCAGGAACAAAACGTCACAGGCGACGTGAGCGTGCGCAAAACACGTGCGGAAGGCGCTCGCAGCTCAACACTACAATAAAAGGAAGGACAGAGACGCAATTAAAGACATTCGCTGCAAGTGCACGTGAGTTAATTCGAGAAATATGGCTAGCAGAAATCACCTGGACGATTTCACACGTGGAAGAATGATCGGAAAGCTGGAGGAGGGGCGTAGTGTGACCAATGTAGCTGAAGAGTTCGGAATCAACAAAAGTGTCGTTTCGCGCGCTTGGAAAGCCTTCCAAACCACAGGTACAGCTGTGAGAAAGGTTGGTGGTGGCCGCCCCAGGAAAACAACTGCAGTGGATGACCGACATATCGACCTGCAGGCGAAAAGAACCCGAAACCAGTCAGCAAGCAACCATTGCAGTAAGGGGAGGGCATATCCCATACTAAGGAACATCTGCTTGCTGTTCTTCCTCTTAGACAGACAATCATGTGTAACGATGCTATGAGTTCAGTAAAGCCTTTTTTTTGTTTTATTCCATACTGTATGCATTGTATTCATTTCTGCGCAACTATGCTTTCGTCATTCTTTCAGAACAAAATGATGTATCTCATTTCTGAATTTCATGTCTCAGATGATTTCTCGTGAAGTTATGGCAAAAAACATACGTGTTGCTTACGTTTTGCACACCAGTATACAAGGAGGTGGAAAGTATCGTTTTGTCTAAAAGAAATACTATAATGGTGGCAAAATTAACTAAGAATTGAAGCTTTGAATTTCATCATTTTAAATGATTTTATATTATTTCAGTGGTTAATTATAATGATATGTGACAAAGAATTGACGACAGTGGCTTAGAATATAAAAATGCGAATTTTCATTACTCCGGAGAGGATTTTTTTGTTTGTTTAAAATGTTATTGGACAAAATATTTTACAGAATATGATTAATAATATGAAGGAAATGTACAAAAAAATGGAGTTTTTAATATTTTCAGAATATGCATTTATTTACAACATAAAATATAAATTAAAGAAATTATAGTTTCTGTCCAGATATAACCTCATTAATTTATATTTAATGTTCAATCTAATGAGATTTTGTCTGAACAAAATAAGATTGAGGTCTTAATTACTTCAAGTAAAAATAATAATCATTTCCATATTATTAAAGCCTATTAAATCTATATACAATACTGACTGTGGCACTTTCTTTTCCTCTTAGCGTGTGCTACAGATAAAAATGAAAAATTATTTTGTGAAAACTAACCATTTACTTTATTTCAGATTAAAATATAGAATCTCTAAATCCTTAGTCCTTACACACTTACACTATGTCAGAAGATAAAATCTATTATAAGAGATGTCTCTGAAAGAGTTGGCTTGCACAAAGGACCAACAGTGATGAATTATTTCCAAAATCCTTTATACAAAATCATTATTTTCTCAAAAAATGATTTTACACTAAAGTGATGACGCGCTATACATTTGCAAGTTTGTCTTGACTGAATATCAAATCAGCCGAAATAAAATTGTTACATCTACGCTTTGTGATATATATTGAAATTGTGACTTGACGCTGATGTAAGTTGTTTGTATGAGATGATTTTTACATTAAAGTAATTTTAATGCAGTTTAATATGTGTACTGAATTGCACAAACAAAATGTGATAAGGTCTATTTGAAAATGTGTGTATTGAAACTTTATGCTATAAATATAAGAGATGATTTTTATTTCTGTAAATATTCATTATAACAATATTAAATATGTAATATGTATATTCGTACGTCCAACAAAAAGACTGCCTGAACGTAATTAATTTTAGAATGCCTGAACTTAATTAATGAGAAATATTTTCATAAAAATTTATACCATTTATCAAAAGACATTTGCTTATTTTTACAATCCGAGACAATAATAAGATATTTTATTTTTGTGAAAATAAGGAAAAAAAATCTCTCGTTAGATTTAGAATTAAATTCCTTTTAAAATATTTAAATAAAAAAAGCATTTTCGTATAATTTTATTATTTTTATACGAAATATTATTTCTGATGTGATATTATTATGATTTTAAGTTAAATATTAACAAAAATGACTAAAAAAATAAAAGATTCCAATTAAATTGATTTTAGTTAAAGTATCTAAAAAAGGTAGCCTGACTTTCCAAAATGTAATTTGTAGTCAAAGCAGCAAAAAAAACACACACACACACACACATGGAAATGTGGAATAATTTTTAATAATTTTTAAGTTAAATTTTTGCAAATATAATAAAAAATAATAATATTCTACCATAAAATAATTTATGGAAATAAAATAGCATTTATCATGAAATAATTCTGAGTAGCCAATAAAAAATTATTTTACTATGAAGTAAAGTAAATGCACAAATAGCAAATTTCCACTATATTATTAGTAAGAAAATTTTACAAAAGGCGCCAGACAAGATTTTGATAAATATAAAAAAGGTTGCTCTATTATAAGATATTTCTTGTAAGATTTTATTTACCAAAATTTTTATTGACCGAAAATTAGACGATGGAAATAAAATACAGAAATACAGCTTTTCATACAAAATCTTTATTTACCGAAAATTAGACGATAGAAATAAATTACAGAAATACAGCTTTTCATAAAATAAAATGATATGAGGTGCAACTATTTCTGAGATTTTTCATCTGGCAATGAAAAATATAAATAAAAGTAAATATCCAAATTAATTGTAAGCTATTTTTTTATCTCAAGGCCGAAATTTTGAATTAACCTGTGAATTTCCATTTCAAAATGCTTCCTATTCCCTTCCCCTAACAAATGGATACATCTGCAGAGGAGGAACTTGTGTAATGAATTTCTCAAACAATTAGGAAATGTCCTGTTATTGGTCCAATTATTCTATTGAAATTTAGCGCCGTGGTGACAAAATTTATTTAGACTCCAAACCTATTTCGTTGGACCAAATATTCCTCATTCGACTGAACTGCAAATCAAATGTAAACTCCAAGATCTAATTTACGATAAATACGGACTACCATTTTATCACATTCAGTTGGAAATTTTTCACATGTTTATATGGAAATTACTATGTTGAGTGTAATAGAACAAGTACTAAAGTCAGCTATTATTTCCTCCTATTTAATTCACTATTATTATTTTATATTTTAATGGCATTCATTATCGTACCTTTTTTGTAATTACTTTCGTTTCATTTTGCTTAATAGCCTAATTTTATCCAAATTCAAAATAAATTTACTACAAAAACTACAAAAGGACTTTAAATTTCTCCAGATTTCTTGCATGTTGTTTTCAAACTTTTCCATCTATCGTATAACTAGAAAAGTATTGCCACTTCAATTTTATACAGTTATTGAAAATTTCTATATGAAATGCATTTACAAGGCAAGAATTCCTTTTGCATCAAATAGATATATACTTATTAATATACGATAACAAAAGATTTAGAAAAACACGTCAGAAACTTTAGACTTGGCGATTTGAGAAGTTGAATAGATGCTTTTCTGGCAATCTTTGTTAATCCCCACAATTTGAATATTTATGTAGATAAGTAAGTGTTGTAAAATAGTGGACAACTGATTTCAGTTAGTATTATAAAACCTGCTCTTATTAATAAGCTGTTAAAAAGCTTTTTATTATTTCAGCCCCATGATTAGAATTGTTGAGTTTAATTCTATAAATCGCATCCATCTTCTGTTCCTTTTACTCTTACAATATTTTCCGGGATCTACACTTCAGTTAGCGGTTATTCCTTTTGATTAATTAGAACAAGAAACAATATGCACAAGTCATGCTAAAGTGTTGTGGGTTAAATCTAGGGAAGAACTAAATATTTCTGAGTTTTATGCATCATTTAATCTATAATTTGTATATACTTTATTGGGTATCTCTTTATTTTTCGAGTTTTGATTTTTAGATTATTTTTTGTTTACGGTTCTTTTTTGACAAGATTATTTTTCGACCTTTTACACTACTTAACGATCTTTAATTTATTTCGCAAGACTACTTTTCTTCAATTATTAAAGCACTTCATAGATCATGTTCGATTAAATCTTAAAACATGCTCTTCTACTTCTTGACGGTAACGAAATTCAGGCAATTGCTCTTGTTACAGTGACAGAAAAAAAATGGTATCATTATCATGATATTTTATCTTCAGAACAATCATCGAATACCTCCTTTAGACAGAAGTGTATTTGGTGCATTCAAAATTTATTACAACCAGGCAATGAAAAAGAGAATGCCATGTTCAAATAATAGATGTCAGCTTGTTACTATACATAACGACTAAATTGAGATACTGTTTCTGACTGCAAATAATATTATGAAAAGATTCAATGCTATAGGCTGTTGTTTTAGATCTCATTAAACTGATTATTTTTTTATTAATGGCGAATATTTTTTGCCTACAAGTGTAACTGACATGGCATTCATTCATCCATATTTCATACTGATTCAGTAATTGTAGGTTCGGTAGCACAAACTCTGACCGAAACTCTGGCCAGTCTAAATATACCACTGACCTCCTCAAAGATTTCCATAGATGAATAGAGAAAAGTAAAGAGAAAAAAAAACCCGGAAAGTTAAATCCAAGGTAGTCCTGAAAAACTAGCCTTAAAGACACTGAAATAAATGGTCCCCCAAAAAACTGAAAACCACCCATAAAAAGAGAATAAAAAAGAAACTCAGCTGCTTTAACAGCAACAAAAATTCAAGACATGAACCCTGAATGTAGTAATAAATCATTTTTCAAATTATAAAGTTTGGTAGAGATTCTAACCATTCATTAAATAGATACAGTACGAATGTTTTTTTAATTAAAATTACTTTAAAAATGACAAACTCTTTTAAACAGTTTTTGTATAAAAATTTGAGATTTAATCAAAAATAACAATCTTATCATTTTATGTGAAGGCAATTCCCTTTCTCATTTACGCTTGTTTTTTTTAATAAACTTTAGACAAAAATACAATAATATATTTATCTACTATGTAAAGTTTTGTTAAAAAATAATTTAAAATTTTAAAATTAAAATGTTAATTTTTAAAAGTATCTTAGAAAGGCAAAGCTAAGCAGAATTAAGACAAGCCTTCGCAAAAGAATTAAGAGCTTATATACGAAACCAATAAAAAAATAATATTGAAAAATCTGTCAGAAATACAATACACACACCACTTCACTAATTATAAATTTCCTTTAAATTAGAGTCCAGATTTGTTTATCGATCCGTTCTATATTCTTTCTCCAAAATTTTATTTTTACAGAATAATTTCTTCTTATATAATACCATAGATATTAAGAAATATATCTCCATTGTAAATTGTTGATAATTATACCTGAGGAGGCAGGATGTTTCACCGCGATATCTCATAATAGTAAAGACAGAAATTTCTTTTCTTAAAGTGAAAGGACAGAAAAATGTCAGAAAGTTCTTATCTCAAAAGACAGCACGAGTAGTTTCGGTCACAGTGTAAGAATAAAAAGAACTACTTGGAAAATTAATGACTTCAGAAAATTAAACAGCTTTGCATTAGTGATGGGAAACTGCCAAGAATTTTTATGAAGATACGGAATGAAATTTGCAATAAAATTTGTAAAGCATTGAAAAGTGTTAGAAGGAAAGGCTTTGATTTGTTGAGAGTTTTTACCCCGTCTGTTTGACCATCAAGATATTTTAAAATCATAGATAACGTAATAATGTTTCCATGTATTTTTATCAACATAAAATACTGAATATCTAATTAAGGGAAAACTAATAATACAAAATAATGCAATAAATGTGAAAAATAAGAAGCCTTTCATTAAAAATAAATTCACAATACCAATTGTTTATTTTGATGTAAACTATATAAAAAAAAGATAAATATAAAAATGAAATATCTTAACTTTTGGAAAAACATCGATTCTTAATATTGCTCCTAATTTACATCAAATTGAATTCAGTTTTCTGATAGGCTAAAAATTATTAAATAAATGTAATGAATCGCATTGATACTATAAATTTGTAATTTTGTTATTCAAGAAAATTATAACACAACACTAGAAAGAAATCTGATTTGCAAATTGAAATTAACATAAAACAAAAGCTAAATATTTTTATTTTTCATGTAATAATGCTAGAATTTTCCTTTCTTTGTTTTACATTTTAGGTGCATTTGAAATGGTTCGATTAATGTTCGAGTTGTCGATTTAAATAAAATATTTTTGGAATTTATTCAAAAATTACATTTACATTCGAACATTTTTCCTTTTCTTTTAAAATAAGATTTTACTTTTTTAAAAATATCCTTTAATTTCTGAATTTAAATTTTTCTCTTATATTTCAATATTTCAAGACCAATTAAACTTTTTTGCAAATAAGCATTTTTTCTTTAAATATGTTTTGATATACAATTAAACAAACAAGTAAAATAGGATCTCATCAATGTTTCTTTAAAGTATTCATTTAATACACGAAAAATCAATTGAATTGCCCTATTTTTAATAAAATAATAAATAATTTCTTTTTCTTGGTGCCATTATTTTTTTAAATTTTGCATGCATTCACTTTATGTCATTTGATTTTGATATACAAGTAAAAAACTGCCTACCAGAATAATTTTTATTTACTTTGTTTTCTATTTTTGACATGTGGCACAAGTGTTTTTATAGAAAATAAGATTTGAAAACATGTGAGATAATGTAAATAGATTTGTATTTTAATAAAACGGAATGGGTTAAAAATAGAAAAAAAATAACTATTTGCGTGCAAAAAATATCAGTTGCGTCCTTGTTATTGGGAGATTTAAAATTAACAATAACAGGGACACATTCGAAAGTGTTGCTCCTTCAAATTACTATTTTTAACAGAGCAATCTTTTTATTTATTTATTTATTTGAAAAGTGATGGATATTCGGTGATCTGACGCTTAGTGGATAGATGTTAACACGAGATGAGGTGTAGCTGAAATGCACATTTGGTAGTTAAGATTCATTTGTATATTTACATACATTTCAAGATTTTTTTTATTCAAACATATTAAAATGAATTCAAATAGATTTATTATTACATATGTTTAATAAATAAACATAATTTTAGTATTCTTTTTGTCCTCCAGTAATATAACGTATAATATAATATAATGTCTATAACTGCGTTACTGATCTCTCCTTTTCAGAATTGTCAGTAATTAGAAATGTGTCAACCCTAGTCAATGACCTAAGAAAAAGATGGGTAAATATTCTGAAAAATAAACTTAATTCAAAATATAACCTCCTGGGGCATATTATTATTAAGAATACCCGTAATACATATACAATTTATTTTGACGCAATCCTATATTTGTTATAAAACATGCAAACAAATAAGACTTTGCCATTTATGGTCTAAAATTTATTTAATTTACTCTAACATGAACTTTTCCCCTTACAATTGCAAAAGCTCATTTTCTTTTACTTCCAGAAGAAAGAAATAACCAACAGGCTTTTTCGACATATTGCCGGGAGGGCCATATTAATTATATTGTGAGAAATTCATCGGGGCAGTCGACGTATTAAACTTCTTTTCGGAGTTCTTTAGGAATGATTCAAATTATTAGATTTATCTTTACATTTTCCAAACCTTTCTCATATACTCTCTAATAAACACTGTTTATGCCAGAGAACGCCTTACATGGCAATATTAACTTTGCGCGTGGATTTAGCCTTTTTACTGAATCTATCATGCCATCCTTGGCGAATTATTTGGCGATTAACACCTGGGATGCTTTAATAGAATCCGGAAATCAAATTTGTGTTTTATACGCATTTATCCCAACCGATTAAAACTAAATTTTGACTCAGAAATGGACTTTCAGTCAAAAAATCCGATATCAAATTTGATATATTTAAGTCATTGCGTTTTTTAATTATCGCGTTTATTTTTTTTTCTGAAAATGCACACCGACAGACAGTCAATCCTTAATTTCAAGTCATTAATTGAGTTTAGCTCAAAATGTGACAAGTGTCTATACTATAGATGTTAAATAAGTGTACCCGATTTTATCTGTCTAACTCTCTTTGTTTAATAATTAACTTATTAACTTATATTCCAACTGACGGACATACGGACTTCCTTTGAACAGAGTTTACTCAAAATATGATAGGAATCTTGTAGCAGTTGCGTTATCTATGTTTTCTTTTGGATAAAATACGGCACGTCTGATTAGGTACGCATCCTACAATGCATTGAGATTGTTATTAGAATGTGATGAGATGCTGTTCTGTTAAGGTACGAGCATTAATGTCTTGTCTTGTCTTTCATGTTTTGTGTGAAATATGATCATTAAAGAAATGTCCCGGAGACATACGTCCTTTTGCTACCATTGCACTTATCATAATGATCTTCATTCCACCACAGTCTGAAAATTTTGAATAAAGGCCGTATTTTATAAATTTCAAAAGTCTAGCTCAAACCATTTTTTAATTATCTTTGCCACAAAGAGATAGACGGACGGATATTTCTCAAAATTAGGTTTTTCGAACTCAGGGAGGTTCAAAACGTGGAGATTCGTCAAAATCTCGAGTTCGAATTTTGGGATGGTTACTACACTTTTTATTATACTACGTGTACAAAATAGTAAAAAAGAATTAATTTTTCTTATGATTTTTTATAAACATAAAACTCCAATAAAATTATGGATTCTCAGTTTATAGGAAAAAATAATTAGAAAAACAGAATTATTTGAACAATAGGGAAAATTTCGAACCATAGTCAATAGAAGACAATACCATGAATTCACATTCTTATTTCATCCAAATGGGAATTATTTAAAAATATTTTAACAAAATAATCTTATTCAAGGACTTTCAAAACTACATTATTATTTTTTTCTACTATTAAAAATCTTCGTCTATCTAATAATGCTTTAGTATAAATCACATTTCTTTATTCTTATTAATTCTTTTTCAAAAAAAGTTTTTTGCATTTTTTTATGTCTGGTGGATTACAATTGATGCAGTATTTTCAAACATCAGAGCTATCTATTTTTTAAGGCATTTGTATAAAATGCGTTTATTTAGTTTGGGATACAAATGTCTGCATCTTGTTCAATCAATTGTTTTCTTTGATAGATATGTTTTCCAAGTCGCACCGGATTCACAAAAAATGGAGAGTAATAACACGTCTCTCCTTTTTTTTAAATTATCTATCGAAGAAAAATATGTTAGATAGTATTTTATAATAATGACAATACTAATAAAAATGCAAGTAAACAAATAAATATTTCTCATAAAATTACATTACAGCTATACGAATGTAATCCAATTTTTTGTATGAAAAAAAATCGCTTTCTCGTTACAAATCGAATAACAATAACGTTCCATTTCACGAGCGTTAACAAAACTAAAAATCATTCCTTCAGGAAATAGGTTTTGAAATCTCTTCTTAAAGATTACGTGTGTTTCACTGAATAAATAAATACATTTCTCTGCATTTCGCACATTTTCAAAAGTTTCATGAAGTAGATGGTTTTTCACAATTTATCCTTAACGTCGTTTACTGTTTACTGTTGGAGAATAATAATCCTTATAAATATTTTACGAGATAGAAATTCCTATTTCTACAAGATTTATCCATTTCCTGGCGAATGAAATACTAAAACAATGAACATCTTCCATTCAATAATGCTTTTTAAAGGAAGAAAGGATGATGCACTTTATTTTATACATCAAGAAATACCATTCTTTGAACCCTTTCTATAACGCATCTAAATCGAATTGTTGTTTTGAGTGTAATTCTGAAAAAATACTACAGTATCTTTAAAGTATTGATAATTACGATTAGTACCGAATTAAGCTACCACACAATTCCATATTCATTCAAGGAGAGCATAACATTGGAGCGCCTCTAACTTTAAATGCCAAATTACGTTGCCTACGTATCTTGTTAAAAATTATTCATTTAGGGATTCGATGTAAACATAAACAAAAACAAAAACTATGATATCTAAGAGCATTAGATGTTTTTTTTTATCTTTCAAGATTAGAATTTTTATAAATTATTTATCTAATAATTCATATATATTAAACTTTCTTAGAATATATTAAACTTAATCAAAATTACTTTCATCGCCTATTGACTGAATCTCTTAGCCTTTTGGAATTTAAAATATCAAAATGTGGCCATAATTTTTGATAAATTTGGCAAAAAGTTGAAAAACTCGCCAAATAATAGTTTGCCAAATTTTTAATATTGAGTCTATGGAGAAATTTCAGTTTTGGCTTGAGTCATAAATAAACATTGGCCCTTTAAGGCGACTTTTAAAGGCCCCATGGGACTAATTTTAAGGATTAAAACTCTAAAAGGATTAACATTCTTTTTAATTTTTTAAAGGTAACTTGTATATTGCTTTCATTTGATGCAGAGGTGTTTTGAGTGATGAAAAGTCTTGTTATTGCATTTTCAAGCGTTTTACTTGGATTCTTCAATGGATGGTGTTCTTATTGCTAATAACTTTTGAAATAATAGTTGGATTTTCAAACTCTTTTCACCTTCATGCAGAGAAAAAAAATTCTTCTTTTGTAACAATAAAATATTTTTGAAGATGGAGTAAAATTTTACAAGATTTTGGAAGCTCGGAGGAGAGTGATAGAAAGTATTGTTTAACGTCGAAGAGTCAAATTTGAAATTTTGAAGAAATTTCAGAAGATTATATTTAATTATATATCAAAACGGGAAACGATGTCCATTCGCTTCTAGTGTCAACAATATGAACAGTAAAAAATGGCATTTTTTTTTTAAGAAAAAAATAAGAAGTTTTTACAAGTTAATGGGCAGGCATATATATGGTTTATATGGCAAGTTTTATATGGCAATTTTTTGGTAGAGCTTTTGTTACCATTACGCTATTGCTGCTGTTCGTGCCTCATGCAGTCATTTCGCTAAAATTTGGCGATAAACTATTTTTTTTTGGCGAAAATGACTGTATATTAAAATAGTATCAAATCTTGTGAACACAGAAAATATGTAGTTGACTCGTACATTGCATGATGAATCCGCTGGCACGAGCACCATCTTAAACTGCTACGTCATCTTGATGAAAGCAGGATCACCCCAGATTCAATAATTTGAAGAAAAAAGACAGAACCTTTTAAATGCAAATTTCGCTTAAATTAATAATGGAAATTGCAAGAAAAATCAATAAATGAAGCTAAGAATATTCATGTGATGACATTAAAAATATTCTATAAAAAGCACCTCTAATGATAAAATAAATATATTTAGCCAACTATGTTATTTCAACAATGAAATTTCATGAATTTTTTAAATATTAATAAAATGCGGAAACGTAAAATAATGTTTGCCGTTTTACACCAATAATTCGGAAATATTAATGACAAAATTTTTTTACGTTATCTTAAAGAACAATAATTTTTTTAGTAATAATAATAACACTGCAGTATAATTTTTTCTAATTCAACAAACCCTTCAAAATTAATTTTATGCACAATGCGTAATGAATAAATTAAAATTGAATTATTGTTTCATCAAAAATGCCAATTACAGATTTTGCATTTTTAATTATGCTTTTTATTATTTTTTATTATTATTATTAAGTTCTATTTTCTAAATTTCTGTAAAGTCTTTGTTAAGAAAGACCTCAAATTAAAATATAATACATATTTTTTGTTCAAATCTGTGATAATGTTTTCATTATATTCTACAGTTTTTGAATTATAAAATAAGCTATCTTTTGACTTTGAAAAAAATGTGCAATAGTTTTACATTTTCATGAAACGATCAGAAAAGGAAATTTTCATATTATTTATCACTAGAACTACTTTATTTTAAAAAAAATGAATAGTAATGCAGTTTGTATTTTAGTTTAGGAATTAGGCATCTTTTTTTTTCTTTTTGCAAATCTTTTGAACTGGAAGACTTTTGATAAAGCCATAATTCTTCCAATTTTCAAAACTTTTGATTTTAATTGGCATCGTCTTATTTAATAAATATTTTTTCAATCCATTTTCTGTTGAATTCGAAAAAATAATTATTTAATAACATTTTACAAATAATAAACCCCGAAGGTTTTCGTACATCTTCAGCAAAGAAATCTCGAAAATAATGTTTCTTTTGGATTGAAATGGCTTGAAATTTCATAAGGTACTAAAAGCTAAAATTTGTTTTCAAGTTACAAGCCGTTTATATAACTTTTTCCTAATGTTTAATCATCTGATAAACAATTATAATTTTTAGTGAGAGAGAGCTACAATTTTGTGTACCAAATTTAGGATTGAGCTCGAAAACTTAATGTACCATCTTATATATTCTTTAAAATTTAGCATCGTATTTCTATTCATTCAAATTTTTTTATTAATTTCGTGTACCGATTTTTAATTCTTGATTTAGATGTATACAAAATGTAAAGAGACATTACAATGTATACAAAACGAAAATATAGCATTCATTCGAAATTTCAATCTTAAAGCTGTTTTAAAATTCCATGCTTTAGACCTCATGAATCGAAGAAAACAATTTTTGTAAAAATGTCTGTCCGTCTATTCGCCAATATCTATGTGAACACCATAGCTTAAAAATAGAACGAATAGATTGAATTTTTTTGAGCAGATCTTCCGCGAAAATTAGAAAATCGATTTATATAAATTTGCAAATAAAATTCTTTAGAGTCCGTTTATCCAACTTCAAGTATGTCAGATACGGGACTGTTGAAAATTGCAACAAAATGGAAGAATATTATTTTAATTTATAACAAAATACTAGAAGTGTTCGAAATTTTAGTTACCAAAATATATATTTGATTCTCTTTTCTAAATTCAAAGCTAGAAAGACAAAGAGAAATATGATAGATAAGAGTTTTTTGAAGAAATAATGTCTTTTTTAGTACTTTTCTTATATTTAAATTTAGAGTTCTTTATTTTCAGATTGCAATTTAATAAAACTTTAATACAAACATGACATATTATGGAGTTTGATGAAAGATTTGCAAAATTAAAAATAATGCCTCACCTCAATTCCGTCAGATAAAACTTTATAAAACCCTTGAATTTATGGGAAGAATTAAATAAATTATTTTCATAGTTCTGATAAAAATTAAAATAAAAAGAACTTGCTTTGTCTACTAAGTAAAACTTTTGTCTCCTAATGTATGCCCTCAGAATTTTTGTTTACCAGAATTCAAATTATATTTTGATTTGAAAAAAAAATTCATATTTTATTATTCATTCGTATGGCGTAAATTACTGAACTAATTTAGGCATTGATTAGTGCATTTAAAAATATTTTTTCTTTGTTGAATTGTTGTAAAAATTTTATTGGATTGTATTAATTAATACATTTTCTTCTAATTGTACTGATATCGTAAAATTACAAGCTGCTAATGATTTTGATCCAGAACTGAATGTCTTAATATTAGAATAATAAATTTATGCTTCTGATTAAATAAATACTTTTATAATTTAAAATTTATTTTCTAAAAACCCTTCTCTAAAAAATTAATATGGCGCATGGTAACTTGGTGACAAAGTTTCTTCACTTCGGGGTCTCTGGTTTCCTGGTTTGAAACCCAATTATATTGAAGAATCTTCGTATAAATGGATGAATAATAAATCCATTAGGACCAACTATCATCTCGTAGGTTGGTGTTGATGCTTGGAGAAAGAGGTGCTGACTCAAGTGTCGTCTAAATTATCTTATCGTAGCTTGAAATTATAAGGTATACCTCCGATATAACTCAAGAGTTGCTTCAAAACAACAAACTAAAAAGCTAAATTCAAAATTAATGTAATCTTATGTCTTAGAATTTGGAATAATGTTCATCATTATGAATAATTGCCATTCGCTAAAAAACTTGGATTGCTAAGCTTTATTGATCACTTTTAAAATGTTCTTTGAAAATAATCGTGTGTGTTCTAACATCTTTTGATGATTTTTCTTCAATGATTCGTTCTAACTGATTTGTGCTTATATTTTATTACAGTATGCATTTACATCTTAAATGATGCTATTATCATTTTTATCTATACTCTTAGTATCTATACTCTATGTTCTAGTAACGGCACAGCAGTAATACATATTGTTCGTAAATTTCCAACATAAAACTTTTAGCCTTAAATGTAATTGCTATGAGTTAACAATGGAAATAAATAACCATATCTTTTAAAACAATTATGTTGCAATAATGGCCTTTTTACTATCTTGCGAGTCAAAAGATTACCCTTTTAACTATCAGTTTCATTTTTTCTAAAAGTTTTAATACTAATTTTAACTTCATTTGGTACACAATGTTTTTAAATGTAATGATGCAATACAAACTCAACCATCCAAACATTTAATCACTAGCTTTTATCAATTAATAAATCCACAGTAAGCTTTTCGCTTACACTTCTATTTGTTAATGTACACCCTTTTTAATTTACAGAAAATTGCTTCAATTGATTTTATTACTTTCAATTGCATAAAATACTATGTGAATCCTTTTTATTAATTATCGGTATTAATAATTTAAAATCTTAAATAGTCAATAATTTAGGCCAACACTATCGTCACTAAAAGGGGCTAGAGTTATAAGAAAACTAACATGTTCCAAATTAGTAGATTATTACCACAAATGCCCCATGCTTATAGTAGATTTTTTTGTGCCCATTTTATGAAAGAGAAATAATTTCTACTTTTTGGTCATTAATAAAAGCGTGTTCTTAAAAAAACTTTTTTTAAATTCAATGATATATTTAATCATTTTTCTGTATGATATAACAAAGATACCATAATTTAACAGTTATATCAATTTACCAATGTTACCATAATTTAATAATGATACTATACTCTAACAATGATACCAAAATTTAACAATAATATTGCAATTTAACAATGATGCCAATCTAACAATGTGCCAATTTAACAGTGATACTAATAAATAGCAAATTGTATTTTATTTTTAATATATTTTTGAAAACTAAATATATTCAAGTGTAAATACATTAAAAGGACAAAAATCATTCTTTGCTCAGACTGTTTGTGGGAGAATATCGCTATCCAAAAATAGTTCCGAACATGTTGCTGCACATCTTTTATTTCTGGTCTCGAGTTGTCACTCGGAGTTTTCCACCTTATGACACGAATAGTGGATGGTGAATACAGAATGGGAGTATATGCATAACTTTGGAAGGTTCTCGGAAGAGTTTGTTTCGTTCGTGCTGTTGACATTTTGCCGTATGACCCTCCTGTAACTGTCAACCACCTGAAAAGAAGCGAATTGCCTTTCTGTCACGAAATTCTGTTGCCTTTTTTCTTGATATTTGTCATTTTTGTCCGTCTTGATCCAGACAAAATATCACAAAAAATATTTTCATGAAATGAAATGTTAGAGGGAAGTTGAAGTGCTCGCTCTTTTATGTTTGTTTCCGATATATTTTACATTTATATGAAATGCGCGATATGAAGAGTTTTCAATAAAAGACCCCTTTATTCGTATATATCTTTCCGAAGTTTTTAGAGGTAAAAATAATGCTTTTGGTTTGTTTATTTTATTCGACAGAAGATATTTAAAGATTTATATTTTACTGAATTGTTTTCTGGGTTCCTATTCAAAATTAGCAATAAACATTTTAATTCATTTTCAGCATTGAAATTTTTTTTGTAAACTTTCTACTGCCAATAACAAAAATAACTTGATTGATTGTGATTTGTTTTGTTTTATTTTACTAGAAAGCTTTTTTTGGCAAAATTTGTTATGAAAACAGATTATAATTACAAATATGTGATTGCTTTTGAAGAAAATAATAAGGAGCAAATATAGAATAGTTTAGATTTTGAAGGAATTTCCTAATATTCATTTCTTATACATTAAAATTAACATTTCAATCAAAGAATAAAATATCTTAAAATTACTTAATTTTATTAAAATCATTAATGAAATTCTCACGTTGTAATAAAATAATACTCTATATATTTTAGAAAATAGTGTTTAATAATACATAAGAAATTAAAATCTATTGTTTAATTATTTTAATACCATGATTGAACTTGCTGTTTATTTAATAAAAAGGAAGTTCATTTAATAACCTTATTTCCATTTGCATTACAATTTTTAGTAATATGTTGTTGTCATGTTCAATATTTATTTTTTTATTTTAAATAATAAATTAGATGCAATCAGCCATTATGTATTTTATTTATTTTTGAAGGAAAGGTGAAAGGAATAAAATATTTCTTAAAAATACAATGTAATAAAAATCTTTAAAAAATTCATCACTTTGATGTAATCTTATTTATATCCATGGCCTCTTAACCAAAAACTGAATATGTTGTTTTTTTGTGATTTTTTTTCAACATTATATATTTAATAGATACTTTCTTTCTTCAACTTCAACTAGTGTAATATCTGAACTAGAAAAAAGAAATATACATATATATTATTGTTTTGTATAGTAATAGTATTTTGCAGTGCTCTTAGTTTTTAAAACAATTTTATAGTTTTATAATGTAAAGTGTCTTTTACATAATGCCCAAAAAGTATTTTTTTGATTCTGGAAAGTTTGAAACGTAGAGATTCGTCATAATCTTGAGTTCGAATTTTTGGACAATGACAATACTTTTACAATATTTCTTACATTATAAAGTTTATATATTAAAGTTTAAATAAATTATTAAATAAAAAGTAAAGTAAAAACATTTTTCTTTTATTTTTAATGTTAAATATTTTGTGTACAAATTTTACTAAAAATATTGTAAATTACTGGTACATATATTAAAATTTAAGACTCTCTGATTTATGTAATTTGTCTGTTAGTTATATGAATTACCATTTTATCGAGAAATAAAACACATCATGACGATGTGAAACAGGGCTACAAATATATTGCAAAAATATTTATTCATTTTCTATACCCTATTATTTTACATATTTATGCGAATTCATGGCGAATAAATATGATCTTGTATATAATCTAATGAGTTCTGAAATCATTTCTTTACATAATTGCAGTGGTCAGCCTTTCTCAGGCATTGCGCATTATAATATTACTCTTTTAGTTGTTCAGTTTAGAGTCACATTTCTACATATTTTAAATTTAGCTAACGTTCTAATAATTTAGCACAGTAAATTTATAAAACAATGTTTGTGTAATTTATTGATTATAACTCATGATTGGACAAATATTATTTAAGCATTATAATATTATTTACTCATTATAATATTCGATGGTAATAATGAATGATAAATACAGTGAATTTAATGATAAAGATATAAAATCTGACCATTTAGTATTAAAGATATGTTACTGTTATTTTATTAATTTAGAAATTTTTTTTCAAAATAATTTATTGACCATGTAACCTAATAATATATTTTTTAATCATCTGGCTTGCTGTCAATTGATCAGGGTTTCCAAGACGATTATTTGGCCGCAATCAGAAATTTGACACTAAGTAAATACACTATTTCAAAAATGTTCATTTTCCACACATACACACACAAAAAAACAAAAAAACCCGGCTAGTTATTAAAGCTACCAAAAACAAATTCTTTTTACTTATGTATCTTATACATTTTTTGAAGTTTATACTCCGATATTCATCACTCGCTTTTGATCTTATAAAATTCAATTTAATATTTGAGATATTTTAAATTACAAAAAAGCTCAACCAGCGACTGCTTATTTTTCTATCATTTTTTTCTGTTTACACAAGAGCTGAACATCTTTATACGAAGTGAAAAAAGCATATATATAGTTTAGCAGTAAAACTAGAGAAAATATTTGTTATTAATCATCGAGTGTAGCGCTACCAAAAGTTTCTTCTTGGTACTGATTTTTTGGTGAAAAACTTTTTTTGGAGAAAAACGCATAGAACGTTTTCCTCAATAGATGGGAAAAATACTTCCGAGACGAAAGTAAAAAATAAAAATAAAAAACAAGTTAACCATGTTTTTGTCTGTAACGACTGAAAAAAAGTTTCCTTGGTACGGAAAGCGCTCTTTTTTTTTTTTCAAACTTTTCGTCGGCCATAAACGTGCCTCTTGGCGTTTCTATCAGAGTATTCGAATTTTTTGACATCTATCCCTTCAAAACTGCTTCACTTGCATCAATCAGAAGACTTTTATTCAGTATTTAAATCAAACGTAAATGAGAGAAAAAAAATCAAGTTAGATTATTCAAAATATATATAACAGGAACTGTTCAACATATTTAAATGCCTTCATAGTAAAATAAATTCTAAAAATAATATTGATTTCTGAAAGAAAGTTATCTATGAATTTCAGTTAATATGTTGATATTTGCTTAATTTTCAACAAAAATTAACTAAAGAGTAGGAAGTTCGATGTGATTCCTTAATGTGACGCGAATAATCTTGCACATATGAATAATTTTTACTAAAATTTTGCTTTATTATTATACTTTAAAAGTATACTTTGACGATTAGTATTAAAAAGATTGAATGAATAAAAGATATGGCCAGATGATGTTAATTGCAAGTTAATTTAATGTAAATTTAGTACATTTATTCATTGTTTAAACATATATAAAATTAGAGTCATTTTTATAAATCAATATTATTTTATTATATTTTATACACATTTCATATTTTGTTCAAATAGAAGTTGCTAACGCATGCATTTAAAATATGAAGGCTATTTTTTTTTCAAATACCTCTGGGCGATGAGAAAGGACAAATGTTGAGAACAAGAATTTATTTTCAGAAGTTAAGTACAGACACGGTTTTACGCCTACATTATCGCTGTAAAGAGTCACGTATTTGTCATATAGATGGACAAAGTTTCCAATCCGCTTATCGGTAAACTTTGCTACCGGTGACATAAAATGGACTTTCATGTATCTTTTAAGCCTTAATTAGTCTTTGAATTTTCATTTAAAGAAATAATAGAGAGTAAAAATATCTAAATACTGACCAGCCAAAGTCATGATTTCAGCATTTTGGTTGGCTATGGTTTAGCCTCAGATTCCAGCAACGATTTGTCTTGAATAGTTTGAACTTTTTTTGTAGTAGACAGTTTACTGACAATATGCTAATTAATTTACCATGTAAAAACTACAATAAATTGATTAGTAAGTTTGATTGATTGGTTAAAAATTGATTAATTGGTAAGTGAAAAGTTTCCCGCAACGGTGGAGTCGATGGAATTAAAATTATAAAATGTGAACCAAATTGTAGAGTTTTTTTTTTTTTTTTTTTTTTGTAAATAGTGTTTACAAAAAATTTTTATAAAAGCATTTTTATAAAAAAATTTTTATAAAAGCATTTTCTTAAATTAAAATCTTAAATAAAGATTCCTCATATACTGTAAAGCATTTTATGTTTCAAAATTAGGTAAAAAAATTATATGTGCCATTTTGCATACCACTAAAAATTTCACATCTCAGAGTGTTTGAATATGCTACGTCTTTCTACCATAGGTGATATTTGAATATTGGGATTTGTATACAAATTTATAACAGAAAAAAATGTTCCCTATTAGCAGAAAACACAATGAGCATAATTGATTCCTGTATCTAATAAGCATAACTGATTCCTCTATTTAATGAGCATAATCGATTCCTGTATCTAATAAGCATAATTAATTCCTCTATCTAATGAGCATAATTGATTCCTCTATCTAATGAGAATAATTGATTCCTGTATCTAATAAGCATAATTGATTCCTCTATCTAATAAGCATAATTGATTCCTGTATCTAATAAGAATAATTGATTCCTCTATCTAATGGGCATAATTGATTCCTGTATCTTGCTCGAAATGCAAAACACTAGTTAAGCGAAGCAATTTTTTTTCTACAGGAATCAATGTAAAATAAACACAGTGTCTCATACCAAGAAAATATTCAAATAAGTTTAAGTTTTGTGATTTATAATTTATAATGCATGTTTTTTTTTTTTCAAGAAAGTTGTCTGAAACCATTTGTCTTTAGCAGTGTTTCAAAATTTAATGGAGGTGAGACATAGCTTTACTGCCTGATTAAGGTGATGCTTCTCAAACGTATCAGGAAATAGTTTTCTATGCTTTCAACAATTTTCTGTCCTTTATTTTACTGGATGCATATTGCTCTGCTATGTCTCTTATTTCTTTCTCTCCCAATTACATCTTATCCGCAACATTTTACTATGAATGTAACTCCATAAGCTTTTCTGTAGTTCTAGTTATATTCTTCTATCAACTCAATGACATCGCTGTCCTCCACTTTTAGACCTACTATGCTAACACCAGAAACACAATTGCATCGATTATTGCTTCACAGACACTTGCACAAACCTGCTGGAGTCTTGTTAGACAAAGCTAACTTCTTCCAGGAAGAAATAAAAACTGTCTTCAGATAAGCCGTCAACTCAGACTGATACAGGACAATTACGCATGTGATTCTCAGCTCGTTCTGTGAAGCATCGCTCGTTAAGACAGCATTTTTTTTAACATTTTGTTTTCCTCTTTATGCGAATCGCACGTTTTGGAAGTATTCATTAAGCGAGGTTTAATTCTAATTTATGATATATCTGTGATGCTGTCCGAAGTTGTAAAACGCCATCATTTTATTTTAGTCTGTTTTATTTATTATCAAAATCATAGTATTGAAAAATGCAACTCAGCAATATGGAATGAATTAACCGTCATGGAATTAATCAGTCAGATATTGATATAAAAAACCCCGATCTCTCTTTAGATCTTAGTTGGAACTTTTTGCATTTGACAGTTGAGAACTTGCATCTAGCTAGATCTCCTTATTCTATTTCTAACACATAACGATCCATTGCATTATGAATTAATTAACACAAATATAACCACTGAGAGGGAGACACGCAGAAATACTTGACTTTATTTCTGCTCTAGACTGGTACCTATTACTTTCCTACATTTGAGATCCGACATCTGACTCCTACTCTGTATTCTAGATTGACGCATTAGGATCTGTTGTGGAATGAATTTATCACCAGCAAAGTAACCAATCAGGCAGAGACATAAAAGGTGTTCGAAAATTAACGCTAGATTCGAATTTACCGCCATGCATGCAGTAAAGTGTTGGTGACCCTATTAAAAATCATTTAGAAACTGATAGTTTAGAGTTAGTAAAAATGGAGCGTTACACACTAGAACAGCATGTTAACGCAAGATTTGAATTAAATAAAAAAAAAAACAGGTTTTTTTTCCTTTAAATTTTTATATTTTTATTGAATAGTAAAGTGCACAGGATAGGGTTATGTATGGAATAACACATAGAGCAAATGGTCTTCACATCTTTACTGTAAAAACGCACTCTTTTGTCGAAATTTTTCCATGACCATTTTGCATAAATGTAGATGAATTTCTTCGATGCAGCGTTTAATCTCTTCCTTCAAAGCATGCGTTCTTATAAGCTTGTTGGCATAGACCTTTGACTTCAAATAAACCCATAAAAAGAAATAGAATGGTGTTAAATCACGCGATCTACGGGGTCAATTCTTAAATTTTCAAATTGTATCCGCCAGATTTTCATTATTTTTTAAATAATGTTCCCCAATGAAAGCACGTTGCTCTATCGTGTAACACTCTATTTTTTCTAATCCTAAACTATTAGCTTTTAAATAATTCATAGAGTTGCCAGCTCTTTACTCCATGAATAGTGATAAATTCAAATCTTGCTTTATTTTTGATCATCTTTTATAAACATTTTGACTCTTTCGTTTTAAGCTTATATCAATGCATTCCTGTAAGTGGAGTTCCGGCATCTGATTTCTTTCTTTTATATTATGTGAGCACATGCTAATCTAGTTATAGGAAAAAGCGAAAGCTTTATAAACGAATGATTTAAATAATCACATTCAATCATATAAATTCTTTGGTAGCCCTCACGATAAAATACAATATATAAAATCTTTCTAATGCTCAAAGAAAATATAAAAGCAAGCCTCATTCCCAAAAATAATTTGAAACTTCCATTTGTATTCCATTTATGCAAAATTTCTAGCTGAAATACATCGAAGACTTTGAAAATTCAATGCTTAATCAGAAACTTTAGCAAAAGTTTGTCAGGGACACTTAAGGAATATAGCATCAAGAATAAATAAATATGCAGAAACCGCTCATATACATTACATTTTAACAATTGCTAATGGAAAAGAGACATTTATTACCGGCGTGTATATTTTAACAGAGATAAATCTCGTAATTTTTCATAGAAGCGTAAATTATTTTGACAGTAGCAAATTTAAGGCATATATATCAATGTCAATTTATTCTTTTTTATAATGGAAAAAAACTACAGAACTCTGTATCTTCTTGTTCTGATATATTAATACGTTTTTTATAAATAAATATTATGCTTTTACGTATTTTTAAAAAAAGATTTCGTATTACAGGGAATTAAAAGAAGCTTTAAATTAAATTTGGCAATTTGAAGACTAAGTTGGGGAGACTTTATAACATTTTTTTATTATCTGACAGTGATTAAAATATTGAAATCGATTTTCTGTGGTTAAATAAATAAAGAAAAGTGCCATTAGACTTCGTAATTTATCTATTAACTATGCATGTCCTTACTAGACAGTATTTTATATAGCTAATTAAATAGGTAATATTTTATTATGATATCTTGGTTTTTTCGTTTTGCTAGACTGGCAATCTGACCTACATAACATGGGAGTTCACTCCGTTCAATATCAAATATTTTTTATATTGTAATATTTCAATAAAAGAGTCTTCTGGCAAGTTTTCTGAGAAAAGAAACGTTATACATTCAAGTACTTCAACATTAATTTTTTTTTATCCTAGGAAATATTAATTCTGTTTACTTCACTTACTGTTCGCAAACATGAATTCCTGATATGTGCTAATGCTGTATAAGCAGGAAAACCGTAGCTAGGGACGAACTGTGTGACAGCATAAACTCTTATTGACTAGATATTTTTACCACTCCGCTTCAGAAATGTGTACTGAAATTGTAAATATTGAAAAAATGGAATCTATTAAAAGAAATCTTTAATTTCCCCCACTTATTTAAATAATTATTATTTAATAAGCACATCGATAGGAAAATTTCAAGAATAACGTGAATACGAATTATTAAGTCCTTTTTACTTCCTCTTTTATATATATATAGTAAAGAAAAAATATAGCAATCGTCAAAATATTTGAAATCGAGATTTTGACGAATTTCCATATTTTAGACCTCTCGGAGTTCGAAAAACACTTTTTAAGAAAATGCCGTCTGTCTGTCTGTCTCTGACATATATAACTCAAAAATGATTTAAGCTACACGGATGGAAGTTGCTATAGGGTCTTTAAACCGAATTCGCAGATTTCTATAAAATTTTAAGTAAAGTCTGTTCAGAGGAAGTCCACCTGTCCGGCCTTTCGCATATCAGTTAATATGATAATTACAAAACGAAGGGAATTAGATAGATGAGATTCGGTATATAGATATAACATCTAGAGTGTAGACAGCAGTCAAATTTTATACCAAATACAACTATGGGTTGACTGTCTGTTATGTACTTTCAGAAACAAGTAAACGCGATAGTTCAGAAAGGTAATGACTTAAGTATAAATTGGCATGGAACTTTGACACTAGAAGCGTAGATTTGTGTGAAATGTTTGTATCAATTGGTTTAGAAAAACACGTCTAAAACATAAATTCGATTTTTGGAGACTATTAATGCATGCCAAGGATTAATCACTAAAACTCGCCAAGGATCACACAACAGAGTAAAAATGCTAAATTGAATTCAAAAGTTATTATTTCGTAACTATTGTATGCCAATGGTTATGTAAAGTGTTCTCTGGCCTGAGAAGTTTATTAGAGAAAATGCGAGAAAGTTGTAGGGAGACCACTCCCAATGGGTCTTAATATAAGAGCAATAGTTGCATGTATCTACTTTTTAATATGAAATATAATAAATTTTGTGTGTAAAAGTAATGTTGCGGAAGGAACTTATTTTTAGTTGTTTTTACTAATATTGCAGTCGGGTTTCAAAGTTCAAAGAGGAACAACTATTAGTATTAATGGTTAGATGACTAATTATTCCGTAGCCTAAGTTTCTGACTTGAATGCCAACCTAATCCATCCGTTATATTTGGCAAATTTTAGTTAAGATAAAAAATATCTGATATATTGATTGAAACTTTCTGTATCTGATATATTGATTGAAACTTTCTGACACTATGAGCCTCATGAGATAAATTACCTAAAATAAAAAAAAATTGTCTATACTACAATTAAAACGTCAGTTTTCCAAAAAACACTCACTTTTTCTAAAATATTTAAAAACATCTCAAATGATGTATCTTTTGTGTTTGTCTCGCCATTGCAAGATCTTTTTTGTTTTTAAAAATACTGATATTTACAGCATATCATTTACAAACTAATAATTGCCATCATCAATTCCATTAGCATTTATAGTATGTGACCAGAAATAATTTATTTTGTGAAAAAGTAAACGACATTATTTTTCACAAATCCATCATTTTTTGATCGCATCTTGCTTTACTAAGCAAAGAACAGAAACACATTCTTTGAAGAAGTAGATAATAAATTACGATATTAAAAGTCAGAGTTTATATTAGTATCCTAGCAACTCTATGTTCAAACATTATTGTTTGCATTTCTAGAACACAAAATAATCGATTAAATGAAATTTTCGCGAAAATAAAGTCTATCCTATTTACATTAAAATGCCTTGTATTTACTATATATGAGGAGATTGATGGTTCCAAGTCTAAATAGCCAATTGTCCACAAACGTGATGGGCCCCCGTCACGTGTTGATCTTTTGACGTGTCGATCCTCTGACCTACTTCCGCTGTTTTACGAGCGCAGGTTTTGGCGGAAATTGCAGTAATAGTCTTTGGATAGTTTGTTGCAAATCGTTATGAATCCATTAGGGATGTTGTGGAATTGAGTTTTACAAAGCCTTTTCATCAATTGATTGAAGCATTTTTCTTTATATGTTTCTGTAGGAACAATTGTTGTTTTTCTTATAGAAGAAGCTTTTTTTATGCAATTGTAGCAATTTAAGAAATTATTTTTAAAGACAAGAGCTGCTTCTTATAGAATCGCCAAAGTTCATCTTTAGGATAAAACAAAAATATGCACACATTTATGTTTTTCATTAAATAATGTTTCATTAAATTAATTTTTTTGTTATGTTGCTGATTTATATAAAATTATAGAAAATAATTGGATTTGTTAAATAACTTCCACTAATTGTTCTCACAAACATACGCCGTTTCTGTTATGAATTTCATTTAATAGGATTGGTTTTTCTAAAACTAATATAAGAAACAGCACACTTCATTTATTTTTAAGGGATTATTAAAATCTATTCTCCTAGCTAGGAATTTTTCACTCCCTCACAACTATTCAAGTGGAAGGTGTTAAATAAAAATGCTATGCAAAAATAAGCTGTTCATTTAAAATGATTGAAAACTCCAAGAATGTCTGCTTTCTAATTTCATAGGACTGATCGATTTAAAAAATTGAGATAAAGGTGGCCTTTGAATGAAAATAAGGAATTTTTTTGACAAATATTTCTTGTTTAAGTGTTGTTTTAAGTGTGAGCTGGTATTTAGTAGAATTTCCTTTAATCTATTTATATCCAAAAGAAAAAAGTTCTTCAAAATTTCCTATGAATCCGTGAAACTGTATAGGTATATAGTTTAATCATAATGAAACTTTGGTTTTATAATATCATAAGTGGTATTATAAATAGTGGCATGTCTGTAGAATATGAATCAGAGGAAGAACTTTATGTGTTCTTTACACTTCTAGGTTCTTGACAGTGTTATTATTTAGAAATTGTGGAAAAATTATAAATTCTCTTGTTTAAGAGATCTCAAGAAGGGACTAAAAGATATTTAACAGTATTATCCCTTCATACTAATATAAAAACTAAAACAGGGAATATATAAGGTAAATTTATTTTTTAAATGTGTTGTAATAATGACATATGGCTGGCTTATTTGTTGTGAGTATCAGAAAGGAAGTTTATATGGGGCTGTACTTAAGAAGGGGAACTGTAATTCTTTCCAAATTTTGTGTTGTACGGAAATTGAAAACGCACATATAGAACAATGAGTATACTTAAATAAGAATTTGTTGCATAAGTCAATAACTTTTTACTTCTACAATAAGACTATGAAGTCTGTGCAGATATTGGAACTGTTTAACATTCATTATTTAGTGGAATGCATAGAAAACACGGAATTAAGAAAGAGTCTGAAGGTTGAAAAGGATGTCATAAGTATAGTGCTGATGGTCTAAATAATCTTTAATCTTAAAACACTGAAGGACATGATGTTAAACTTGTCATTTTCTTACCAATTATATGTTAGTTTTAAAGTATTCAGTTTATTGTTATGTTGTAGAACGAGAATTTGGAGGAATATTGAAAATTTATAGGAGATTTTCTTCAAGTGATTCCCTGTTAAACGCAGAGCAGGCTGATAGGTGTTCGAGAAGATAAGGGGGAAGATCAGAGATTGACCACTTTGTGATTGGGGACCAACCGCCTCGGAGAGGATGTCAGTTTGGTGAATTGGCCGGTGTTGTGGACGTTTTATATTAAAGACAGTAATCGACCACGACAAATCCTGTCGATACTGCTTCGTTCAGTGGTGAAGAGGTGGTCGGTTGTACACAACAAGAACAACAAGTAAGGCGATGGGGTCGAATTACCTCTACTCTGATGATGTGGTGTACTTTCTGCCGGAATAATAGATATATGGCTAATGATAGCACTTTAAAGTTGAATGTCATTTTATAATATTCATATATTTAAAACTAACATTGAGGTTATAATATATCAAAACAGAGAAGAGAGAGTTCAGTTGGGGCTTTGGTTATATTTGACTTAAAAATCTATAAAATCTAAATAAAAACATTGAGATTGGTCTTTATTCGCAGTTTATACATATAAAAATGGCTGAATTTTCATCTCACTTTATGAATGTTTGTTTTAAAGCAAAAATTTTGCAGTCGTTGTAGAGAGGATAAGTTTTCAATTATTGTAAAAAATATTTTGTTTTTGTTTTAATCCAATACCCTATGATTTAAACAGAAGGGTGGGATATTCAAAGCAAAAAGAAATATAGGGTTTCAATTTAAATAAGTGCTGAACCCCAAAATATGTATTGTTGATTTTCTTTTCTCTAATTTTTATTGTTTCCTTTTGGATATAACAAGTATAGAAAAAATAATTTTAATAATGCTTACATAACTAAACAGATCCATCATGAATATTTTTTTCTTCTTTTTCAATTGCACTTATGGTCTACTTGATATGATAGTGAAGTTCCATCTGGAAGAATGCATTTCAGTTTGGGCATTCTGTTATTCCTTTGCAGATGGAGATGAATTAGTAAGACCTCGATATTCGATATTGTTTGTTATTATCTGTCAGAGGAACCAGCATCTCACTGGATTTCCTGAATTTATGAACCGCATAATTTTAGCGTTTATGGTTACGACCGCCATCAGAGCTTAATATTAGGAAATGGCTTCTTCCGTCTTTCCTTACTTGTGGAGGAAGTTATTTATTCTAGAGAAGTTTTTGTACTTAATATGCTTTTACATCTTCAATTTCTTTATTTCCTTATCTAGTATTCACTATTCTGTATGAAGATGTAAAATTAAAACAGAAGTTTAAACTAGATACTTTAGCCTTTTGAATAAAAAAGGATTATGAATAGTTTGTTGAAAATAAATAGTAGTTGGAAAAAATAGTAAGTGGTTAATCATAGATCAATTTAGTTAGTAATTTTCCAGTCTTTTACACTCTATCTCATGTTGATATAAAGAAATTCTATTTCGGATTAAATTCATCCAAGGATAGGTTGTCTGCCTGTCTGCCTCTCTAATCCTCTGCGTGGAAACTCAATAATAGAAAACACCTATCAGTTAAGCGAATGGATTTTTGATATGCAGCATTTGAAACAGAATAGCAGATCTAAATTGTACTTACACTGTGATATTATTATATATGCAAAATGATTATTTTAGTCTTCTCGTTTCTGTTGCAATATACGAGAAAATTATGGGGAGAAAAATCTTAATATTTTTAGAATAACAGAGAAGAATGAAATATCCTATTGAAATGGAACTTTCACTTAGCAAAAGGATAGATAATTTTTTTTCAGAATATTGGTTATCAGGTAATTAATTATTAGAAAATATGACCGAATTTCTTTACAAGATGATTATAAATTTTATATTCATTATTGGCAAAAAAATATATCTAACTCCATTCTACGTCAGCGTAGTTAACAATATATGTTTCTCCATATGAGTATAATCTTGTATTAGGAAAAAAGCAAAATTATAGTATAAATGAAAAGAATAAAATTCTGTACCGGCAATTGAATTTACAATTTATATTCTTTCTGAAATATATAAAAAGGAACAATATAATGTTATTTAATTGAATAATATAATGTAATTTAATTAAAGTTATCAGACAAAGTTTAGATAATATTATTTAAGTGCATTATTTCCCTTTCCTTATATGTATGAAACAAATAAATGTAGGTCCAATCACTGTTATACAGGATTGCATTCTATTTATTCAGCATTTACAGTTCTTAATTCAGCAAAACATTTCCTGATTATAATTTTAAAATAAAACTTACTTAATATTGGCTACAATTTTTCATACATTCAGCCATTCAAGAAATTCTGTGGATAAAAATAGAAGAACAATTTTTTTTAAATCTTTTCTAGAAACATATAGTCCTCGGAAACGAGGAGTTAAGCTGGTGTTTTTTGTTTCTAGAATAAAAAATTAAGTAATAATGCAACAGAAATTCTAAAATTAACTATTAATGAAAATCTTTAATGATTGTTAGATTCCTTGATCCAGACAAAGAAAAGAACCAAACTTTTTGGATGAATTCAAAATTTTTATTCCAGTGTTTCCATTTAAGACGATTCAATTTCACTTGAATGAAAATATCCATATTCATTCCCACAAAATGATGAAATGCTCGATAGAAAAAAATCTTTTGAACTGATATATATCTGTTACGGAAATTGTTTGAACGAATTTAATTCATGATTTTACTTGTGACAAAAGCACAAAATCTGTGATATCTTTTCCTGAAAGAATTCTAAAAGTTTTTTGTGTATTACAGTTTGGGTAAAATTGATAAGAGATATTTGCTATCGGTATCTGAAAAATAATCGATTGAAGTGAAATAGGAAAGTTTTGATTATGACTTGCAGAAATAAATGATACTAAAAATAATTTTTTAATTCGCTATTCTTTACAAACAATTTTCATTTTACTATTTAAAACTTTTGCTGTAGTTAAAATTTCGATCAATATTTAAAGCAATCAGTTGAGTGATTTTAATCTAAAGACTCATCATATAATCACAGACAAAGAATATTTTTTTCTAGAAATTTTTATGCACTTTTTATGAACTTCAAAATCTGGGCAAAATTAATTTTGATAATTGTGTGATAGATCTCATGTTCGTATAATACTCAAATTTTAAATGGTTTGGAATTCCTTAATAAAAATTTTCTTTCAAATAAATACAAATTGTCCTGATTAATATATATATATATATATATATATATATATTGTGTGTGTGTGTATAATTAAAGACAATTATCAGAAGTTCATACCTGAAATTTATATCGAAACATCTAAAATTTTTCAGACATCTAAATATTTGTTGTTCTTTCAGCATTCAATTAATAAAACATGTCGATGGTAAATTGTAAATGGCACCTGGCTTATCAATAATCACTTAGGAGCTTTGTCTTACAACGGCCCTCCAAATCTTTATTTGTAATTTCTCAAACAAAATGAATCTATTGGAGTGAAATTCGATAAGTTTGTGAGTATTCTTACAAACTACGATAAGTTTTAATTGTGGCAATGCACTTTTTTCACTTAGGATCTCAAAAAATAGGGAAAAAATGTTTCTTCCTTTTTTGGGGGGCGGGGGTATCATTTTCAAAAAACAACGTCTAAATTCTAAAAATATGTTCCACGATCCACAGATTGGGAAAGGCTGAAATAGAGAATAGCTTGATTCGTGTAAATGCCAGCGATTTGTCACGAAAATTATAAATCTGAGAGATATGTCGAGAGCAATGGAATGCTAAACTCGTGTCTTATTTTAATTGTTATAAAAAGGAATCATTTATTTATCAGATAAATCAATCGAAAACATTTTTGTTGCTATATTTTTTAAATACACAATTTATTAACAAATATTTTGCATTTAGAAAATGTAAAATAATTGGACCATCAAGATTTCCCATAGTTTGTAAAAATAAAATACTTGAAGCATTAGTCTTTGTCACTGACTTTGATGAATAAAACGGGTGTACCATCAAGCTTCTTCAGCTTCCAGTAAATAAAATGCTTGAATCATTATATTCTCTTACAATGTTTGGCTAGAGGGCTATAGTAAAAGCATTAATATGTATATATGTTACTATGTTTCAGCAAGTACAAACTCTTTTATCACTTTACCGTACACAACATTTTTACTATTTTATTTATTCTTGAAATACGCTAATTTTATAATTTACTTCTATTGTAATTTCATGCCATTCAGACTGCTTCAAAAATATACCTGGAATTGTTCCACATTGAATTCTCATATTTCTTTTCTTAAACAAAACATTCATGTGAAACATTTTATTTGTCTTAAAGAACTATAATAATTTTTTATCCTTAAACACAACATACATGTAGAAGACATTTCACACTGAAAGAAAGTTCTTATAAAGATGTACCATGCTCCAAAATTCAAGCAACCATAAAATACGATAACGGAGAATTTTGCTCACCAAAAAAGAAAAAAAAAATACCCTACATTCATCTGTTGTATGTTTCTAAGTGCTAAATATGTGCAAGTTTAGGAGGCTGTTACAAATCTTATTTGAATTTTTTTTTCTCGGATTTAGATGCAGAAGGACTATTACACGTGTGTATATTCTCAGGAATTTTCCCCGTTCAGCTTCATTTTTTCCTCTGTTTCATTTCATAATTTTGCCATTCTTCCGGTTTTATGTCATTTTTCATTACTGTGTTTATCACCGTTTTCGTTTTTGAACGCAGTTCACGTAGTTTCCTACTTGGAAGTTTTGTAAAAGAGAAATAAATTTGCACTAATGTGTTTCATTCGCAATGCATTCTGTTTTCATAATTGTTACGAATTCTTCTAAAAATAAAAATGCATACAGTTACTAGAGATTTAATTCAGTTTATCTTTATATAGTAGGAAACAATGTAACAATTTAACCAAATTAATAATCTACTTACGTTATAGTAAAATGAAAGCATATGCTTAGGCATAAAATCAATTTTTTATAGAAATAGATTTTAATTAAATTCTTCTCATGAAACTTTTTTAAAAAACATAGTCTTCTCATATAAATATATGTTGAACTTATTTCATTCAGATATATTATTTACATATCAATATTGTTTATACAAGGCGAATAAAAAGATTGTTTTAACTCGGCAAAAAGATTGTGACACACTTTCTCTTAAGAAAACTATAAAAAAGAAAATGATATGGTTGTTATTTAATGTTTATCTCAATTACACATCTGTGAATCATACTTTAGATAAAATAAACAATCCAAAAGTGGTTTATAGCTCAAAAATTTTATTTTCAATATAGCTCAAAAATTTTATTTTCGACATTTTTTTTTCGTCTGTTGAGAATGAAAATTATTTGGATTGGATGCAACAGTTAGATTACCATAAGAATCGTATTAATTGATTACAAGATTTACCAAGATTCGTATTAATTGATTACAAGATTTACAAGATTTGTATTAATTGTTCAAAATTTGCCCCAAAAATATGCAATTTGCATTATAAGGAACTGTTGTTTTATGCAGTAGGATAAAAAAAATGTATTTTGAGAGATTAGAACTAAAATTTTTATTTAATGTTTCTCAAAAATAAATAAAATTTGTCATAAAAATATTTCCAATACAACAGACATTTATTAAAATTCAATTGTTTCGTATTTATATTGATGGAATTTTGCAATTGATTCTTCAATAATCTTTTAATGTGCTAGAGTTCAGAAATTTTATAAACTTGTGTACTTTCTCGATGGCAATACATTATCTTATTATTTTACGAGTTTAATAATCAATTAATCGATTTATACTTATTCTACTGCCACTACTTTTTTGTGAATGTTTGAGACAATTTTATAATGAAATTCCATCAAAATGTGTTTAATTGCAATAAGAAAGAAATATACATTTTTAGTAAAGAAATGTAATAAAAAATAATAAATAAACAAAAAATGCACCATATTAATAAATGCATGTTTTGAAACATTGCTTTTTAAATTAATTTTTTTCATTTATTAGCTTTAAATTTTTTTTATTAATTTCTTTGATTAAAGGTTCATTGACGTGTTTTATTATATGCGATGCGTCAATTTAATGCTCCTAATAATGCTCAGCGCAGAGTTACATTCATGAAAACTATTCATGAAACTATCATGAACATATCATCTTCAAGAATACGTGCATGGGGTACCATGTTTATTAATTCAATTAAATTTATATTATAAATCAAATTTATATGATAATTCTTAGAAAAATCCAATATATAAAATAAAAGATTAGTTTGATATAGCAATATTTTTTAAAGTACTACTTTACTACTTACTACTCATATTTTCGAAGTAAAAGCATTCAATAAATTTATATTTTTCTCTTTTGTATTCTAGACTGAAAGGCATGTATGAATTATTTAAATCCTTTCTGTTCGCAGAATTTAAATATAATTCAAAACTTATTTCATAATGTTAAATGCAAGATATTAGAATATTAAATTTTATTGATGCTCAGAAAAGTAATAAAATTTCTTTCTGAACTACATTTTGACATCTCTGAAACCATTTTAAACGATGTTTACAGCGGAAGATAACGGAAATCCCATACAATAAATTTTTGTTCGAAAAATGAGAGCTAATTTTGGTAGATTATCAGCTGAAATTTGCATAGCAAATGGCATAAACTAACATTTCTTCTCTCTTTTCAGTTGAACAAAATCTTTTACTTAGTATTATTGAAGTTAGTTTAATAAAAATTTATTACATTTATAATAAAATTTCTAAAATACAGCTTTAGATGCAATAAATCTTCATAAATAATTTAGATTTATATATTATAATTTAGATTAATATAGATAACTTTAGATTAGTATAGTTTTATAAATTTACATTTGAATAAAAATCTCTAAAAAATTATTTTCTTTGTGATAACCATTTTCTCTCTAGTTAAATTTGATCTGAATCGTTAAATTTTTGCGCTTTCGCCAACATATAAACATAATAGTGTCAATAAATCCAATTCATAAAAGAATTATTTTCTAATCAAAAGCGGAAGTCTGAATTTAACTTCTGAGTGTTGTGGCTGTTATTTTCTTACAATGGTCTCCACGTGGTGAAATGTAAAAAATCCTTTTCAGCAACATTCCATTCTACAGCTATATAATTTAAAAAAAACATTCTCACGGCCACTTTTTCTTGCATCTTACTTTAGCTACAAATTATATCTTTCATTTACCATGTCTTTTTTAAAGAAACCTTAATATTATATAAGTGGTTGGTTAACCATACAGACAAGACAAGCAAGTTTGAGATCACTTTATTTACAATCGATATATATATATATATATATAAACAACATAAATAATTAAAAATAGTGGTAATACACAGAGTATACTGTAACAATACTAGCTTAATACAAATAGTGATAAAAGTGTGATGTTTTGAAGCCACAAATGAATAAAAACTGAATTCTTTTTGTAACAACATAAACAATAAAATACATTATTCAAGAATTCTAGGACTCCTTTTTCTCTTAAACAAAGAATGTTTTGCAAACTTACTGATATACTTTTTTGAAACTTCAATCACTAAAACATTTCTCAACCCGTTCTTAAAATCTTTGTTGAAATTAATACTTAATAGATAGAGAGTATTATTCGGAAAAAATGCCATTTAGTCAGTTGCTTTGGGGAAGCTGCTGTATATTCGAATAATTTGAAAGACAGGCATTTAAAAGGAAATTAAACTGATGATTTTTAATTACTGTTACTGTTTTTTAAAAATCATACATTATTTTCCATAAGAAGATATGGAACTCATTTCAACTGCCCCCTTATTATTTTACATTTTCTAAGGGGAGGGCTTACATTATATGTACAAAGAAAATATATTGTTAAAATAGAATTGAATCCTAATTTCAATCTTTAAGGCTTTGAAAAATAAATTTCGCTTGCTATTATAAATATATTTTGAAATTAGGAATTTCTAAAAACATATTAAGAACTTGTACTGAATGAAATATTGAATTCTTTTTATGATTTACTTCGTAAATTAATAAAATGAATTTGTAAAAATTGATTTCTTTTATAAAAACCAACAAGATTGAATAAAAATTATTTGATTTATCCAAAGCTTCTACACACAATATTCAATTAATGCCAGTATTAAAATAGTTTCATTTTATGAAATTCGCCTTTTTGGATATGAAAATTGAGAATTTGGTAAGAATAAGTGAGTCAGAGGAAACAAATCCCTCGTGTAATTTCATTTTTTTTTTTCAAATGAGCTGACTCGCTGCAGCCGAAACTCCAATACCGTAAAAGACTTTTGCATTATAGAAGACTCAAAATGGATTCAATTTTATTTTAGTAAAAATAAAACAGCAATAAGTTTGAAAGTATCTTCGTCGAATGCACTTTAGGTACCTTTGAATTTCAAAACGTGACGATATAAATAGACTCATAAGAGAACAGCTCTCTTTTGGACTGAAACTGTATCACATTTTGTTATGCAGGAATATTATTTTCACCGAAATTCGAGTACACACGTTTTATCTATTACGGCATGAAAGGGAGGAACAAAAATTTAAATCACTCCGGAGTAACACTTCAACGAAAGTGAAGTTCTTTCTCGTTCTTTTGTGTTTATATTCTTTATCATAGCGGGTTGCAAGTAGGTAATAAATGAGAATTTAAGAAATCGAAACACTAAAGATTTGATTCCTATTTTTATTATTCATTATCGAAATATATGATCTGCGGTATATTATTACGTATTTGGAAAATATAATTAAATTTATTGAATCTTTTTGAAATTTATTGCATTTGTGTATACTACAATAATTTACTTATTTTTTCACACTTATTATAATAATTTCTAGAGCAATCAGAAAAGGATAATTTATCTTGTGAATTTACATTATTTAAAATATTTATGCCAAAGTTTTAATATAAAATTTTCGAAGAAAATTAGCCCTTATACCGAAAAGAATGAAAATGCCGTTAATGCAGTCTAAGTATTATCTTTGGTGGTATAAAAAAATCGGTTAAATTTTGTATCAAAAAATTAAATATTTCCAATACATGAAATTTCCCGGAATGCTTTGTGTGAAATTGCATATTAATGATGATCACCAAATTGCAGACATGAAGAGTAAAATTTTCCATTAGAATAATATTTTTTTATAATATAAATTGAGAATGTTTGTAATTAGGATATGCAGTAGATAATAAATTGCTGATTCAAAATTTTGAAAATCAAGCTCATAAAGTGAGTAACCATAATTTAGTTTTTGGAATTATAAAGGAAAAGTGGGTATAAAAAGGATTTGTTATAAGCATAAAGGTGTCGACTCGTCTACTCAGAAATTAGTAGTGAGGTAAATTGGTATTTAAAAATTTTGGTGTGATTTCTGAAGTGATGATTCAACAGATATAATTGTTATAACTTTCGCCTTCATTTACAAATACTCTGATCTGTGTCCATCCCACTCAATAATACTCAATCAAAAATGAATATCAAAAAATCTGTGCCGAAAATGTAATTCGCCTCTTTATTTTTTTTACCGTTAATAATTGAAATTAATTGATACCTCCTTAAAAAAATTAGAAAAAAGATTTTTAAAAAGTGGCCCATGCATTTTTCGCTGCATGATTTCTAATAAAAGAAAATAATTATAAAATAAACCAATTGTTTTCTTTCCAAGCAGTAAGAATTCAAATCAAAACTCATGCAAAATAATGAAAAACAGAAAGGGAAAAAAACGTCATAATGAAAGATAATTTTTGATGTCAGTGGGGAAAAAAAAAACAAAAAAAAAACGGGAACCTACGTTTGAAGCAGGGATCTAGTTGCAGCTCCAGCTCTTCTAAATATAAAGGGAGCGTTATTTTTCATCTTCAAATCAATCAATGAATTGTGTACGCAATGGACATTCCTGAGCTTCGCATAGATCATTCCAAACCTTGAGTTTCGCTTGCTTTTTGTTTCATTTCCTGTTTTATTTCCAAATTTTTATTGTTTATTTTCTAATTTCTTTGATTATTCGGAGATAAAAATTAAGCACAGAGAAGTAGTGAACTCCCAAATTGGAAAATCAAGAAAATTGAATCAAAATAAAAATGCCACATTTAAAACAATAATCACAAGATGCTGCAGCTCTGTTGTCCCTATAACCGAACCCCCACTATATCCCTAATTATTATTTTATTCTTAAAAATTAAAATAATAATTAGGATTTAAATTGTCTTAAATCAACTCATGTAACTTCACTCTAAAATTTTCTCATATTTTCTGATCCATTTAATTATTTCTGATTTATTTAATTATTTCTAACACACGTTCTAAAAAATTACTGACCATTATAGTTTCTCACATTCAGAGGAAAGAGATAAAAAGTCTTAACACCAACGCATTCTTTCATATGTAGCATTCCTTTCACAGATACATATTTAAAAAAATAACTTTGAGCTCTTGAAATTTCAGGATTATTTCAGTAACATTTTTCAAGAACGAACAGTATTTTGCGACACTTACTTATCTTGAATTATTTATGTAAGCATTTAATTTAACAGTAAAAAGCTAATTTTATTTAGTTAGCATTTATTTCTCTTCCCCTATTAATGAAAAATCTCCTTCTGTTTTAAAAATGAGAGTCAAAATTATTACTGTGGTTTAATGGTTCCAAGTTAATGTCATGGCTACATATGGTTTCTGTATCTGTTTGAAATATACGTTCTTCAGGAGGTAATTTATGAATGCAGATAAAATAGATGTTAAATAACATTTAAATTATTTGATAAACATATATTAAGTCTGTAAAATATTTCTTTGCAAAATCTTCTGTAGCATGTTTACCGCAATGTTGACATTAACAATTGTGATACGGTCATTCACACCAGTAATGCTAGTTGGCGTCTCTATTTCTTTGAATTGATTTGAACTTAAATAAATTCAATAATTGATGAGCTAATTGGTCACCAAGGTTTCCAAGTCACACTGAATGCGATTTATTTCTTATGTGTTTGTAGAAGAAAGAGTGCATGAGCCCCGTTTTAAATTACCATCATTAATGTACTACCACGAATTTCAACGTTGCACGGCAAGGACAAATATTAATTTAAATAAGAGATGGAGAGTCCGTCTGTACAAAACCATTTTATTTTCATTTGAAATACATTTCATGTACTTAAATACATACATTTCTTTAAGCGTGGTGCCAAATTTGAAAGCTGAGTGCTGCAATACATTTACTTATAAGCGAATAAAACTAAAGACTCCAGTGGATGTGTTATATTTACAAACTTTTGTTACAGAAAGTCTGGATCAAAATTGCTCTCATTGTTAGAGGTATATTTCAGAAAGTTTAGTACATGAAATTATTAACAAAGTTTATATATGCAATATAACCAAAAACATTTAATATCTATGACGTTTGCATTCAGAGTTTAATTAAATATTTTCTTTTCATGAAATTGAATTTTCTTTTAACTAAATCTTTTAACATTAAATGGATAAAGTTTTGAAGTTAGGAATTTTTCTTTGATTTTCCTTGTATTACAACAGCAATTAAGAACTTCAGATTGAAAGTTCTTCACAAGACAGCGATGATTCATCATGTTTATAATAGTTTTTTTAAAACTATAAACAGAAATCTCGTTTCATTGTTAGCAAACTGATATTGCCCTAATGTGCTTATTTCCACATATCAATTCAGAATATACATTCTATGAAGAGAATTATTAATTTTTTGAGAATGTTACAACGTTTTAAATTTTGTCCTATTTGAAATGGTTCATAAAATTTTGAATGAGAATTATCTGTTAACTGCCAATTTTGATTAAATGCCGCTTTAGTATTCATTTAGTATTTTGAATTAACATACAAATATTGCTAAAAAAAGCCGCTAGGAAATAGGTTTTCATATCTAAAAATCGCTAACTAGGGAATTCTTCCTCACTTTAGCGTTCACTATTATTAAAGAGGTTATAAGTTAAACATAAAAATCATTAAAAAATAATAATGAATTACTATTAATTCTCCTGTTTTAGGGCTTAATATCAAGCATAAATTTTAATATGATTAAACGCGTTTTGAATAAATCTGGAATGTATTGTAGACGGTATAAACATCATGTCTTAACAAAAATGAAAAGCAATACTGCGCACATTTCCTAACAGAATACTTTATTCAATTCTGACAACATTTTGTCTTTCATAGTTACATATTACATCATATTTTCAATAGACCTTGTCCCAATTCATGAAATGAAACATTCATGGAATCATACATATTTCAGCAGGCCACAGACACCTCTGCAGATGGCAGAAATGCGTTTTGGAAAATGTCTTTGACAGCCCACCATGGACTTTGTCGAGTTATTTATATATGTCCCACTCCCTCGGCATTTTCCAATTTCAGATACTTGCATTGTTGCAGCTTTAGATGAAGAATAAAATGGAGAGTGATCGCAGATGTGTGAACTGCTGTACCTGTCATGTGCGTCAGAGAAAATTGAATTCCTCAAGTTTTCTTTCCCAGACATATTGCATTTTCTTTAAGTTAAATTTCTTATTTTTTTATAAGAACAGTTACTAAAACTGGAATCAGTGTTTCCCCTACATTTCTTTGATATTAATAGTAAAATGCATTGCAATATGCTATGAAATTTTCTATAATACATTTGAAAAATCACACATAATATTTTGTTTCAATTAAATAAACTTAAATTTATTTTTCGTTCAACACTGCTGATGCATTTATTTGTATTATTTTTTCAAACAAGCTTGTTGAAAATTTTTAAGATAATATTATATCCAATAAGATTATTAATAGTTAGCCGCCTTTAGCCGCCTTTAGAGACTAGTGGTTTGCCAGAAATATTGTTGTTATAACTTTAAGATTGATGTTTTATGCACCACTTAATGTTCATGTTATCTTTAAAACGTTTCTGGATTGTAACTCATATTAAATTATATTATTTTAATCGTTAAATACTATATCACTCTTTACTGTATCATCATATCACTCTTTGTCATGCTAACAGAGTTACGTTCCATAACATAATAGTGCAATTTGAAACTTAACTGCCCGATTCATTTATCTTATATCTTTAGCAGTAATGTAATTTTCTAATATCCAATATAAACTTGGGAGACGGTAAATAAAATCATTTTTCATTCGGGATGCATAGCAAGCAAAATCTTTTTCAACAATGAGGATTAGCGGGAGTGGTCTTCCTAAAACTTCCTCGCATATTCTCTAATAAACTACTATCCTCCTCCCCGCATGAAAGTGTAGGTCCAAGATAAGGCCGCAAATGCCTTGAATGGTACTGGCGAACAAGAATTACGACATATTGACTTTTGGTGCAAATTTAACATTTTTATTGACTCCATCATGTAATACTTGGCAATTACTCCTTAGCATTTCATAATAGGTATCCGAAAATCGAATTTCAGTTTTATCCATGTCGTTTTCAAACAATTGAGATCAAACGTTGAAGAATTATAATTATAGTTACAAAATCAAGTACCCAATTTCATATATTAATTCGTTGCATTTTTTAGTTATTTTATTTGCATGCTTGTAAAAGAACAGCTCAACAGAAAATTAACTCCTTGAAGGATTTGGTTCCTAAATTGATAGGAATCTATACTTTAAATGTTAAATTAATATAACAAAGTTTATTTATCTAAATATTTTAGTTTTGTACTTATCGCGTTAACTTATATTAGAACAGCCCGTCAGAGAGACTTCCATTTAATGGATTTCTCTGTAAATTTTATATAAATCTACAAATTTGGTGAAAAGACCATATACCAATTTTTTTCATTCTATCTTAAAGCGTTTTGGAGTTATCTTTGTATCAGACAAAGGGAAAGACAGGATAAAGTGCGTCTCAAAAGTATATGGACATGCGATTTTTTGAAGTATATGAAAGAATAAAGCAATGATCACGAAAAAAATAATTAGCATATGGAATCATAAAATAAGTATATTATAATACAGAAATATTATATTTGTATCCCAGATTGTGTGTAAAAAAAATAAAATTCAAAATATGATGTCCCAAAAATATATGGACAATGAAAAAAAAATCGCTTTTATTTCTTCTGTACCAAAAAATGTGCATATTCGGTGGTCTATACACCTGACGTAACAACTACGGAGTATAAAATCGCAGCTCGTTCTTCAATTCTCGAGTAGTTGAAAAATGCCTCGCAACGATCAATTCTCTGCTGCTGATATAGCTAAAATTTGGCGTTTAAAAGCTCAAAATGTTAAAGTTTCTGATATTGCTAAAAAAATGAAGCTTAGCAGGTGTGGAATTTATGAAATCGTCGAAAGATGCAAATTCTATTGTAAAAAAGCGTTCAGAAACACCAAGAAAAACATCCCAGCGACAAGACAGTGAGATTTTGCGCGCAGTTTCAACCCAGAAGAAGTCTATTCGTGAAATTACGAATAGACTTCTTAGTTTAGTCTATTCGTAATTAGTTAGTAGTTTAGTCTATTCGTATAGAATAGTTTCCAATTTCAAGATCTACTGTTCATTGTCGCATAGAGTCAAGCAAATTTCATAGATATCGCAGAATGCGTCGGACACCTATGCTGAAATTGCACCACAGGAAAGCTCGCGTCCTTTGGGCTAAAAGTACATGCATTGGACGGATAAATGGTTAAATGTTTTTTTCAGTGACGAAAAAAAAATCAATTTAGATGGCCCTGATGGCTGGGCATACTACTGGCATGATTTAAGACGAGAACCTCGTGAATTCTTTAGTCGACAACAAGGAGGGGATTCTCTCATGGTGTGGGGCGCGTTCTGCTTCAACGGAACAACCGATATTGCTTTTCTTGATGATTGACAGACCTCTGAAGATTATAAAAATGTCCTCAAAAGCAATCTACTTCAATTGGAAATATCCTAAGAGGGAAAACTGGAAATTCCAACAGGAAAATGCGTCGATTAACACCTCGCAGCTTGTTTACTCAGAATCCAGTGACTGTTATAGACTGGCCAGCTATTAACCCAACCTGAATCCCATGGAAAACCTTTGTGGAGTACTTGCACGGGGTGTGTATGCTCATAGTCGTCAGTTCTCGACTCTTCAGGTATGAAAGCAACAAGTAGAGCAGAGTTGATTCTCTTTAGAGCCGCACTTTCTTCAAAATTTAGTTCGAAGCATGCCCGATAGGATTTTCAATATAATTAAAAGCAATGGGTCCAAAATTTAAATTTAAATACAAAATATTTGAAAGTCCATATATTTTTGAGACAGCCAACTTTTATTATTATTTTTTACACATATTCTATAAAAACTATACTGTATTTCTTTGTTATAATAAACTTATATTATGATTACAGATGCTTATTATATTTTCATGATAATTGCTTCATTTCTTGAACTGTTACTTCAAAAAATCGCATGTCCATATACTTTTGAGACGCGCTTTATAATGTCTAAATTATATGAATGGATGCCAAACACATAATCCATCTTTATTATCAGCAGGGATATCGATAGACATAATTTTTAAAATACTCCAATGAAAAAAAATCGAGATTTTTTTCCCGTCAGTTTTATCTTTGAGATATCATTTTATTTTGCAAATTTAGACATGATTTCGCAATTGCATCAACAGTTTAAATTTGCATTTTATATGTATTATAATGCATGCTATATAATAGAAACAACAGTTACCAAATATTCATGCTGAACAATTTTATTTTGCTCAGCGATACCTTATAAGAAATACAGCATTGCAAAACTTAAAAGCTGAGTTATTAATACTGCAGGAACAGAAGTATTGAGAAAAAGCATTCTAAGACTACTTTAGGTTTTTTTTCCGCTTAAAATAAGAACCAGAAAGCAACAAAATCCATTTTTTGTAGTCTAGTAAGCATTCGCGCAGTATACATCTGTAATGCGATAATACATTTAAACAGTCTTTTTGGAACACTTTTTCATTTAATTAAATTCTGAAAAAATGGGTGAAATTGATATTTTGTGTCAGACGAAAATTCACGACGGAAAGTGACAATAAGAATAAAAATACTTTTTTTAAGCTCCAGCATTACTTTTTACTGAATCAAAGTCCTATCACGTTCCAAATTTAGATGAGACTAATTTTCTTTAATGCTAAAGATAAACTTCTTAAGTTTCAAAAGAACTAAAATAATTGAGAGACTTTGGACAGACTGATAATCTTTTGCTTTTTTTTATCAATATTTTTCTAATCCTATCTAATTGGAAGAAAGTCAAAAGAATCTAATAAATCTAAATAATGAGATAGATTTTAAGTAAAAGTATATCTTAAGAATATTGAATTAGAAGCATTACATTCATTAAATGATGTTGAATTCTTTTAGCGAAGATGGATTATTTTTTAATCATGTAAAATGTTTGAAGATTATCTGGAGCAAAGTTCAATTTATGTGAACTTAAGAAGATTATTCAGAAAAATATTTTCTTTTCAAGATTATCCCATGCTATTAATTACCAAAGAAGATTTTATGGCCCAAGTTCCAAAAATTTTAAGATCGCTTTAATATATAGAAATAATTCAATAATTCAGAGTACTACTTTTAGGTTATTTTTTTATTCAAAAAAATATATTTTGTTAGTAAATTTTTCATTTATTAATCAATGATCTATCTTCAAATTATACCGAATTTATTAAAATATTTTATATAAAATGTTTTTTCGATTATTTAATTATTTAATAATTCATTGCAATCTGTTTTTAAATGTCCAGTTATTCGGCACATTTTTAAAATGAGCTAAAACTATTCAAAATAATTAATCCTAAATATTTTTATTCTTAAACCCGTGAGTGTTTTCGTCATTCAGTGTAATTATGGAAACTTTAAAAATAGATTAATTATTGCTATTTATTAAAATAAAAATATAATTTATAAAATTCATTTCTAATTGCTATTAATATATTCGTTCCTTATAAAAATTCTTATTCGTGTCATGTAGCATTTTAAGATAAATGATATGAGTTGCGTAAGAGAAGTGATAGAAAATTATGGAGAACTGAAGAAGACAGCTTATTTTGAGCAGTAAATATTTAATAATGAAAAGAAATAATTTTTCGACGCTATAAAATAAATAGTTAACAATTTCCCTAAATTAGCTACCAATCTTCAGATACTTTCGTTATTATACATAGTAATATCATAGCAAACATAAATAGCTTATAGCATCGTATTACATGAAAAAAGAAAAAAAATTCCGTAAAAAGAATAATAAAGATTTATAAAATTATACATGATACTTTCCCCATTAGAGGAAACAAAACTTTATAGACGGTTAAAAAGAAGAATAAATTTAATATTTCTATTTATTTACAGGTATATAATTTAACGCAATTTTATAAAACAGCTTCATATGTTTTATTAATTCCATCGTATTTTTTCACAAATTATCACCATCTACATTTTGAATAATAATAAAGCAAAATTTTAGGTCATGCATGTGAATTTGCCCATATCAGTTTCTGGGATAGGTATGACTCCCATTTCTTTGGCTATAACTCGCATGTTTACGGAAAAAAATATTTCACAAAAGAATGAAAAATAAATTAATGAAGACATGGCATAATAAAGTCAAATTTGGTTTTAATTTTAATTCAATTCTACATAGTTAAAAATATTAACTTACATTTTTTTAATAATTCAAAATATTTATTACCAACACTATCTTACCTTTTCAAATAATTGTGTGCTAGTCTATATAACAGAGTAAAGTTGGGATAAGCAAATTTATCATTTAAAATAATTTTAAATGCAACTTATATTTTAACCACAAAAATTCATTAAATAAAAACTGATAATTTTCAATAAAATTAATTACCAACTTGGCATGTTTTTCAATTGAAACTATTGTAAATACATTTTGAAATCTATAATATAATTATTAAAAATAAATTCTGAAAAGAAAAAAAATTATCAGTGATGTAAATATGAGACTAAATATTAAAAATGATGATTATAGCTAAAAATTATGTAATGACTAAAGAGCTAATAAATCTACAGATTCATAAATATTTTTAAAAAATTTTTTGCTCCGACATTTTTTCTGAATACATAATACATATTCTATCGATATTTCATTCTTTTTACATTCTACTAGGACTTTTAATATATGATTGCTCGACCAGGAAAAAAATGGACGGCAGTCTTAAATAAACAGCAATCGTCTTACTTGCAGAACTTTGGCCTTTGCGGTTGAAAAATAACTAATTCGTATCTTTTGGCTTCTTTGGAGCGGCCTCGTTATCTTTTCACTTCGAACATGATCTCATGAATATTTCATAGCGTTAAAATATGGTAATTCCAAAAACTTGAGCAAACAACATCATTTTTGGAGTCGCATTAGTGTTGAATAGATGATAAAATCATGTTGCACCATTTTGCTTAAGAATTTTTTTTCTCGTTGTACTCGCAATTATAATAAGTTTGTTATCTTTCAGGATTTTTATTCCAGAAAAAAATGGAATACAAATGCAAATTTTCTGTCATTTCTGACCAGAAAAATAAAATCATTTGTATTATGTAATTTGTTGCTACTCTAATAACAAATTCCTTCTATTAAGTAATATGTTTATGGCAAAACATGAGAATGGTATTGAATCTTAATTAACAAAATAACTGATTTAAGATATACATTATTAAATTTTATTAAAGTATTTTGTATAGAACAATGTCTTATTCTTACGGTTTCAAATTTTCTGAATAAAATGGAATAATGAAAGAAAAAACATTTTTAATTTCACGTAAAGAAACTATACAAAAGAAAGTACTGAATTTGTTAAAAAATTCGATTGAGATTCAATAATAAATTTTGGAAATATGTATGTGAACATGATAACACAAAAATGCTTAAAGCTATACAAATGTCATTTAGTGTATGTTCTCAATTACAAAATTGTAGAATTCTGTCAACTTTTAAACAATATTTTTACAGAGTTTTTTTTAAAAATATCTTTCCTATCTCTAAGGTAGATATGAGGATAATTAAAAATTTAAATGAAGGGAAAGATAAAACCGGTGACTATTTCTTCCCCTTTAAATTCCAGTGTAACAACAAATTAAATACAATAGAATGTATTCAGCCAGTTTCCATAAGATTCATAGAAAGACTTCCTGAAACGAACAGAAAAAAATATGATTCTTTTTAACATGTTTTAGATTAAATATTAATTATTTCTACATAAACTTACTTTTATACACACTTGAAATAGGCGGGATAGCTCTTTATCTATTTATCTATACAGTTTGTATTGTAGTATATTTGAATTATTACTGGCTGTAAAAACTTTACCGTATGCACTCTGTCTTAACTGCGAATCTACGAAGTTAGCAATTTTCTCACCAAAAAAATTATAAACGGAAATAACAAATATATTAATTATAAATAAGACAGAGTTTGTAGGTTAGTTGTTGGATTTTATTGGCGCAAGAGGCATGTTTGGCCATGCTGTGCAAAGAAAATCGTGAATCACTCTGATCACGGTGATAAAACATGTGATGATATAATAAAAAAAATGTTTGTTATATATTCTAAAATTTTTTTCTAAACACTCATAGTAAAATCAGAAAAGAAGCTAAAAAAAAAACTGGTTGTAAAAGCCCTCTTAAGAAAGATCACAAACACTTGTCCCAAATGTTACTCATAAAACATTTTTTAAATGGTAAATGATGACCATAGAGCATGTAAACTAATAAAGAAGTAAATCACGTCAAAATAAAGTTAAATATTGTAAATAGCACATTAGATACATAAACAGAAGTGGACATTTCTTGGCGTAAGATCCTTTTCTAGGATATGCTGCGCCCAGAAAAGGAAAAAGGTTTAAACAATAAAAAAGCTAAACATAAACAAAATATCATAATAATGATGCCAATAGGTGCAGTACTAAAAGGAAAACTGATAAATCGGAAATCTCTCCGATTAAGAAAAAAAATCATGAGGTGAACGCAATATATTTTTGAATTTTGTAGGAATAATATATTTTAGTTTTTTTTTCTTTTTGAACTTTATTAAAGCGCGGATGACAAGTATCTTCAAGTAAATCTTCCAAGTCTTCGGGCATATTATACTCTAATGTGTCACTCTCTAAAGCTGTGCAAGAGCTCATTTCAGCATTCGTATCCGATTCTTTAGATTCTAAGATCTTTGACCCTTCTGAAAGGAAAATAGAGAGAGATGGTGGTGCAGTTTCATCAGAACGTGATTTTGTTTTAACAGAAATATCTTCATTCTATTCACTGAGAACTTTGGTGATTCTACTAATGAGGGGATTCAACGAGGAGAAGTGACATAAAATTTTGAAATTTTTCCTGCATTAGAGATAGTGTTAGATTTAATACGAGAGTCATTTTTATGTTTATTCCAGTTTATTACGATTCAAAATCCTGTTACGTCAGGTAACAACTGCAGTTTCACAAATTGCTCCGGTAGATGGCGAGGAAAAATTCTGTTTGTTAATTGAATGAGACGAAATTTGAGTTGTGCCATAAGATTTCAAAACAATATCAGAAGATATATCAGCTGGGTCCCCCTGAATCTACATGGTAGAAAATAAAATTTTTGTAGCACAAGCGTAAGTATTACCAGCTACATGAATTTTAGACTTAATGAGCTTATGCGCTTCTTGATAAGATATTTGGTTTTCCATTTTTGTAAAAATTATATCCTTTTCCTGTTTCAAGGCGGCACCTTTCCGAGAGAAAAAGATATGATCCCCTTTGCAATTAGCACACATTTTTTGAACAGTGCAGTACTGTCATGGTCAACTTCTGTACAACAAGCGCAAGTCAAATTCTCCTAGAAAGAAGCTTTAAAATGTCCGAAATGCTGGCACTTAAAACAACGCAACGGATTCGGAATATACACTCTAACAGAAAGGTGCCTGTATACGGCTTTTATGTGCTCAAGTAATTTAGCAGAACTGAGCGTCAGTATCAGAACATATTTCGTGTTCAAGAACTCGCCATATAGAAATACGCCGTACATGGATTACTCCTTGACTTTTTAATTATTTGGTAATGTCTTTGATTTAAACGTTCAGTAATTCTCCACGTGATAGTACTCCTTTGCAGAAATTTAATGTTGGATGAAGACAAATCTGAAGGGGAATAGTAGATAATGATTTCAGGCTTACGATTTGTTTAGCTTGTTTTGAGAATACAACTCCAACTGTCAAATCGCCTGATCGACGTTTCTTAATAGATCTCTCTGCACCTATGCTTCCAGAAATGACCTATTATACAAGAAAAGGGGACACATTATGAAATGTATTTTTACTTTCAGTTTTCTTTTGAATTATAAAAAAAGCTGGTATTTGTCAAATTCAGGATTTGAAGCATCGCTACCCAATTGAAGGAATGCGGTTCTTTTTACCTATAGTATATTGATGGGGATTCAGGGCTAAAGGCACCACAAAGCCCTCAAGGGATGGCAGTAACTGGCTCTGGTTTTTCCCAGCCTCGGCACTTACCATAATGCTGACCAGAACCTATAATCTTGAAGTTACTTCCCTGGGACAGTGACCACTCTTAACCCCCAGTCCAAGAGAATCCAAGACCCCTTTGCTTAATCCCTAGCAGACTAACCACACAGAATTTTAGCTAATAACCGAATTGATACATCTGAGACCACAGTACGTTACTCTTCTAATGAGTTACAACATACGGCCAACATGTGGGAGTTTTTGGCCGCCCATGAGAAGCAAGAAGCAAACAGAGCGGCGACAGCTTCTCATGAAGAGCTCTTCTCATGGAGAGCTCTCCCTCTTACCGTTGAGGAATAGAAGGATCAAGTAGAAAGAAAGCGAAGGGGAGAGTAAACTGGAAGGGAGGAAAGATCTCAGGGTACCTCGGGGTTCGGTCCCCCTTATATACCCATAATAGGTGAATCACCGAGTGGAAATACTGTAGAGAGACATTGATTATGTATAAAACAAAATCAATGGGAAAAGTCTTCTAAAATCTCGCATATTCTTTAACAAAGACATTATCCGAATCCTCCATTTAAAAATTGTGGACTTTGGAAAAAGGCTTCAGACATTTAGTTTTTAGATTTTTATTTCTAGAATCCTGCATTTACAAGTTTTGTGCTTTGTGTTACAGAGAAAAAAACCAAGAATGTAATTTTAACATCTTTTTTTTTATCGATTAAATCCAAAATTTGGTAAAGATGCTTATAATTTTAGAAACAAAATTGGATACTTAATTCCTTTTGTTGAAGTGGCAGGGTTTTTTTTATTTGTTGTATTTATATACATAAGATTGTATGCACCAACAAATAGGCCATTCATAGGCAGAATTGATTCGAAATTCGATATAGATTGATAAATGCCAAACATGTATATCCAATTTATCCATAAAGCTCTTTATATCTCATAGCCTTCATGTTCACTTTTAGTCTACATATGTCTGTGCATGGATTTCATTCAAAATTTCAAACAGATCCATGAATTTAGCACAAATTCAAATCAAATTCCATCTGTCTATCTTAAGCCAGTTTTAGGTGCAAATAGATATAATTCTAAAATTGTGTTTTTCGCATTTAAGGAAATTTGAAACTTAAGGATTCGTCAATATCTGAAATTCGAAGTTTTTCATGATTGCGATATTTTTTTGAGTGTGCATATGCTTTTAATATAAGAATGGGAAAAAAATGCCAGGTTCAATTACAATTTTCTGTGGTTATAGCTCTTTCTTTTGTATATTTCCAATATGTCAAAATAAAAAAGAATGGATTTTGTATAAATGTTTTTATATAAAAGACTGAATCGGAAATGTTATGTCACACATTATTAAATCTACATCTCAATTGACATGGCATACTTAAAACTTTAACGTTTACCTTCAGGAAGAGTGAAATAGCAACAGCATACAACTGAGACAACGCGTGATATGCTGACATAAAACGCATATTGGGAGTAGGTGTATTTAAAATAGTTGTAAATGTGGCAGTTTGAGTCTTTTATTTAATTACTACTAAATATTTTAACAAAGAGAAGAAGCCGATTCTTCTGTTATCGAATATAGTTGCTAACCAAAAATGAAGCACAATAATATGTTTTATACTTACCTGATTCTTTGTACTCTATTCCGAATTCAATGGTTTGTAGATTCCAACAGTATATCAGCAACAGAAATATGCAATAATGCATTGCGTACTAATAGGATTGCAAGTAAACATCTTATACTCTTTCGATTTTAAACGTAGTAATGATAATTCTTAAATTACTGTAGAAAAGAATTGTTATAGTGACTAATTTTTATTCACCTAAAGCTTTTATTTCATGCCAACTCAAATTAAATTCATACAATCCTATTATCAGAATATATAATCGTTCGCTGCCGTCTATAAATTTAGGAGATGTTAAAAATAATCCTACCCTTTGATTTGTGCAATTGTAGGATCCAGACTCAAAATTTCCGTTTGGTTTCTAAAAATTGAGATATATTTTTATGATAAATTCATTGATTTATCGGTAGGCGGATAAAGCTAAACATGTTTAAAATCAGTTATGGGGACGTAAGCTTCACATTTTAATTACATTTTGTATGCTAATTTACAGCAAAGGTTAATGAGCTGAGGTCTGCAATTGTTATAATTTATTATTCAAACTGATTAGTTTGGATTTGGGTTTCGTGCACGTCATGGCAAGATCCCATTGCAAAGGAGCAAAACTTTTAATAACACTATATATATTTACATCTAAAATGTACTACAAATATTATTTTAATAAATAATAATCATAAGGACATGAAATTGTATGCGATTTTCTACTATAACTTTCATTAATTAATCCACGTGACAAGTAGACGGGTTGTTATCCTCTTCTAGGTATTTAAGAATTTTTTTCTTAAAGAACATATTGTAGGTAAGTGGAGCAAGTCTATTATTCTAAAGTTATGATAGACTATACATAGTTATATACTTAAACCATATTATCTCTATAACATACAGAAAACAGATTACAGTTCCATGTGTCATAGAAATATAGTTTCTCAAGCATGAACCTAAAATCTCCTCCAACTCTGATAAAACTTTCAGAAATGTCATCCATATAGAAATAAAACTTATCTGTCTTCAGGTTATCAATAGCTTTTTATTTTATGTTCTTTATCGTCATAAAACTAAACACGTTAAGCATCGATTAAGTTCAGATAAATTGCTCGATGTAGCGAAATCTAGAAACAGTAGTTTCCCTGATGTCCCTAATATAGAAAATGGATCAAAACTGTTTTCTTTCTAAAAATAAGTATTTTATTGCTTGATATACTTCCAACAATTGTTTTTACTTTTCGAAACATCATCTCGGATCACGGGAAAAGAAAGAAATCTGAAGACAAATAGAAATGGCGTTGTTTTCTGTCAGTAACAGGATAGTTATTCAGTCATGGACTTTATTTTGTAAAACAAAATGCCTTGATTTTCCATTTATTTTACTCTATCACTAAAATCTTTGAGATTGCAACCAGTATAGAGCACTCAGATAATGCAAATCTATTTGTATTATTAAGAATTAACGTTCCAATTTCACTGTTCAATTTTTTGTTATAATGGAATAATATTTTATTTATGTTTCTAATTTAGTAGTGAAGAAAATATTCTTTAAGTTAGAAAGTTTTTATAAATAGGTTTGTATATCTGTAAAATAAATTATATAGGAATGACATTTCTTATATAAATTATGTTTATATGGGTTTAAAAGAATAGATTTTCCATTTAGGAAACACAGCTATTTGTTCTGATTATATTTATTTTCTTATTTTAATTGAGATTAACTTAACTAGTTCCAAATTAATAATAACTCAATTGATAAAATTGGAAGTTGATTCTGTGGATTGATTTATTATAATAGATCGATTCCTTTTCTTAGAACTGCACCAAGTGTAATGTATTCTAATTATATTCAAAATGGAATTTATTATTTAGTTATTGTGTTGTGTAAAGTTGTAAGTGACGATAGGCTTAGGTTTCATTGACTGATTCGATAATATTAAAAACTCATTTAATTCGTTAAAAAATAAATAAAATCTGAACATTAATATTTTGGGAAATTATTTCAATAAAATCATTTGCTTAGAAAGATGTTTCTTGAACATTTCTGTTTCAGTTATGTTTCATAATTTAGAATCAGTTTCTTCCTTTTTTGTGCATATCAGTTTTGAAGAACTAAATCGAAGCTGAAAATTCATTGAGAAGACTCTCTAAGGATTTAAAATCAATTACATCTATCATACTCAAAATTACCAGTATTATGCTACAATGGTCTTTTATTCTAATACATGAAACTATAACTATTGAAGATAAACATCAGGCATACGCAGGCTATTCTAAATCGAATGCAATTTCCTTCACTACAGAGAATACAAGCTTCACAAGTGGGGCAGTATGCCCCATCATGATTTTCTGTAATATAGTGCAAAATTCTGATGACATTTTCATGCGTTGATCTCATTAATCATAAGAAATAAACAATTTAAAGGTAAAAGCATATATTTATTGTTAATAGTTTACCCTTTTTTAAAATCTTTAAATACTACAAGAGATTTTTAAAATCACGGTTATAAATAGTCATGCACACTTAATATCATCTCCACATGGAAATTAATTACAATCTGTAGGGAAATTTCTGTAGAAAATTTGAGGTTTCATCAGTAATATAAATGCGTTTCTCAATAGTATCGGCTGTATCCAAGAGAGTGAATTTCTCTGATAGCAAAGTTTATTGCACAATACTGTAAAATATTGCGATTCAGTACTATACAATTGAACTTCAATATTATACAGTATTGTGATTAAATATTATAAAATATTTTAGTTCAATATTATACAATATTGAGAATATTGTTTAATATTATACGATTCTATGCAATATATGTGTAATAATAGGGTTTACAATAGCTTTCAGAAGATTTCAGAAAAGGAAAAATAGGTATGCAACCCCGTCGCTTCTGCTAATATATGTGATTAGCAAATGCGCTTCGAAACTGCGTGAAAAGCTGATTTAGTGCGATAAAATTATGGCACCAGAGCAAAAGTTCCATTATGCTTGGATAACTTTTTATGGTACATTTAAAGCAATTCGCATTGTACATTTAAATACTGTGATAAAACTTAAAACTTACTTCCAGAAGAATTCTGTACCTCCAGATATTAAGATATATAAACATGCTAATTTATTTAGCTTCTTTAAAAGCGTTGAAACAAATATGTGCTATAAATATTAATGAAGAATTTCAAATACAATTTTCCGTTTGAAGAGGAAATCTTTCTCGATGATTTCTATTTGATTGCAATTTCTGTGTATGCTAGCAATCTACTTCCTTCGGAAATATATAATGTAGTGAAATATCATAGATATAGGATTTGGTATAATTATATATTAATTTTAGACATATAAAGGTGATAATTATATGGAAATTTTTATACTCACTTATTATTGGTGTAAAATTCATTTGCCAATGGTTATTTCGAATCGAATTGAAGATCCATTCGCACTAATACATGTCTTTTTTAGAATTTCAAAATTTCTTGCAAAAGCTCTAAACATTTGCATCATTCAAAAAAGTACAAAATTGACCCATAAGCACCATATTTTTCTTTGGATATAAACATATTTCAAAATGATAAATAAAAAAAAAATCAAAATGTCATGCGCAAAGATTTTATAATTTTTATCTGCTCATTAGAGTTATACATTCAAAATTATTTAAGAAATTTAATACTTTTACTCAATATGGAATATATATAGTCGGACGATACTTATCACACTGATAAATTGAATCATGTCTATTTTTAATAAACAAATGACATACCATTTGTGAGGTTTTAGTGATAAAATCCTTTAATTGATTATTAAAAAATGTTGGTTCGTGTATATTGATATCTGAAGAACACACGCGTTTATTTGGAATCTGAGAATGTATTTTTCAATTTTAGACGAAGCCTTTTTTAAATATTGGGAAGTTTATAATTTTAATCGCAAATATCTCCTTCAATTTATCATGAAACCTTTTTCTTTGTTTTCTTAATAATATAGTATATATATATAACGTAGAGTATATAAGACTTTTTCTATGAGTTTCTAAAATATTTCCTTTGCAACAATTAGGTATTTTAGGCATTCCTCATCATTATAAAGGCTTTCGAAAAGTCCAATATGATGATTGATCCTCATATTTCTTGGTTGGTATAAAAATGGGGTAGTGTCGAGTTATCTACACGATGACGAAGGAATATACTTCATACGGTAGGAATTGTATCTAGGCTGGTGGTGACCATTAGGATCCAGGCATAGTGTCTACTTCCTTGATATTGTAATGGAGGCATTTAATTCACCTTTGAATATCTCTGGGCAGTGTATGAGTGATTCGATGCAAACTGCATTCGTTTCAATAGTATTCAGTATTAATGCCTCATCTTGCATTAATAATAATGAACTTAAAATATCCTTAATTTCTCTATAGCTCAGGCATTATAATAGACTTAACCACATTATAAAAATATTTTTAACATAAACATCGTGCTTTTTTAAATAGAAAATAATAAACGTGTTTAAAATAAACCAGCTAATTATTTCCTCCTAAAGTCTTCTGAGAAGAAACTTACTTTCACTGTTTGCTCGATACCTTATTGGATCTCGTTCCCAACCCCTTTGCGAGAAATGCAGCGAGGAAGTGAATGACCAGCGGATGCTATTTTTAGAACACATTCCGAAACTGTCACAGCCTTCTGGTTAAGTATTGCATTTCTGTTCAAGAAGCATCAATTAATTGTCTTCGGCGACATTTCGCCGTTTGGAAATGCCTGCCGGGCAACTTCTCTCTCTATCGCCTTTTTACTCCCATTTTGTTCTTCCGAGGTTACTTTGACTCAAAACTGGATATCAGCTTTTGGAGAAAGCCATTTACAAGAGGAAAAAAATTCAATTTAGCCGCGTAACTGATTTGTCAGGTTTTAAATGTCCGGTCTATGGTTAAAGGAAGACGAAAAAAAAAAGATAAAACTTTTTTTTGTTACTTTATGTAGCATTGAACTCTGTGGAGAATCCATAGTTAAAATAGTAAGAAAATTTAAAATTTCGAATGCTGATATCTTTGCAGATATTCAACCTTATTATAAATTAATATTCCCATTTTATTTAATCATAGCTTTTTTAATGTAATTTTCATAAATTTAATAACTGTACATTGAAAAAAGTAAAAGAAACTGTAATATGAAGTAATAAATTAATATGGCTCATAATTATATGTAATAAGAGACCCTCTTGGTATAAGATTACACGTAACTTTTATCATAACAATTATTTATATCTACTATTTTCTCCTTTATAATATTTAATCTTATCAGAATTAAAACTGATAAACACAAAACAAATGCTATTTTAAAGGTAGTAACTTTTGTATTATTTTTTTAGCTTTTTAAATCTTTTTCTGACTGCCATTTGGACTAGCGGTGGTAATGTATCAATTTCCGGGTCGAAGGATTTCTAGTTCCAAATCTGATTCCATAAAAGTTCTGTCGTCTATGTTAAATCTGATTTCATGAGTAAAATAATCTTCTACTTGTATAGTGCTTAACTTTAAGAAAAATGATCCCAGTTCAGGCTTCATCCTCATCATACGACTATGGCTCAAAATTTCAAGATACATCCCAAAATTATTCTCATTCTCACGCAAGGTTAAATTATAAATAAATAACTTTTTTTTTAATTTATGACATTTTTTTAATATGTTCATAAATCTGATATATATTGGTACATACATACAACCACCAATCACTACAAAGTGTATGGTTAATTTTAGCTCCATAACTCCCAATTCAGAACCGTCCTCGTCATCTGATCATGGTTTTATTTTTCAAGATTCGTCTTAAAATAATACTCCTGTTTCGTCAAAATGAATTCTAGTATAATTAACCTAAATTAAATTATTACTAATACGAGTATGTCCACAAGATGGTTTGATATAGATACTTAGAATCAAAATTATAAGAATGATAATTTTTGAAACTTGTTCGTGATCCTGAAGAGTGTTGGTTCATTAATGCAAAAAAAGAAGAGTTTCGAAATTCCAGTGCAGCGTATGATTATTGTTGACTCTGGAACTTGAAAAATCAGTAATTTAACAAGAATTTCCAGAATAAACTGAATTATTTATCGATATTATTATTCAAAACCAACGATGAAGATTCCCAATTACTAGTTCAAAAGGAAAACTTGATCTAAAGATTAAATGAAATATTTTAGTTTCTACTTCTGAGCTAGTTTAAAATTATTGAGCAAATGGGAGTTCTTTACACTCCGAGATAAAATCCAGTCGGTTTCCTAGGAATGCTTTTCACCATATTCGTAGCTCCCGAGCAATTAATGTAATTTTCCTTTACGGCCGGAACTCGAAAATCTATTTTTCTTTAAAGTCTGGAGTGCTCAGAGATCCTTTTATCTCACATTTATTTTAATCCCTTTGGGTGAAGAAAATATTAGCTCATAGGTACTGGAATAGCTTGTACTAAGACTGAAATTAACAGACTTATTTCCATTCACGCAGAATGGCCTCTTTGAACTTTAATACATCTGATGGAATTTCTTACGAATTAGTAAATTTCGGGAAGAACATTGATTAACCTGTATTCTGTAAATGTAATAAGATTTCTTTACAATATTTCTTTGTTTAGTGCCCAGGGAAATGTAAAAAACAAGATGTCACCAAAAATTTAATATTGGACAGACAATTGATAGCTGATATCAAAATTTCATAACATAAATTAGATTAGAATCTGGTCAGTTATTGTGGAAGTTTTAATTGCTCAAATTATCAAAACTCCAAAACTAAATTCGTGTACATTATTCGTCAACTGTCCAAAACTTCTGGAAATGCGACCAATGGAATTTTAAACATCATTCAATTTATAAAATGGATTTTCACGTAATACATGCAAATGATTGACTTGCCTATCACAAACAGAGAAATTCGCAAGGATAATTTTCAGTGAATGTGATATGAGTTATCTTAACCATCTGTTGAGGGCATTTCTACAGAAACAGACTTTCTCACATCGGCGGTAGTTTATCTGTTAAATGAGTTGATGCAAATGCATGTCAATAAGTGTTATTTAAAAGTTCTTCAAAATGTTCTAAGATTTACAAAAAAATTTTGAGTTTCCAGCAAAAACATCTGTACAACCTTTAGAATCAAAGAACTGGAGAACCTCGATGTTTTAAATTTAATAAGTTAATCATTTCTTTATTTAGTTTTTATTTGTAATTTCTGAACAAAAGTTTAATGTATCTTTTTGTCTATTTTTCAGGAATTGACTCACTGTAAGGGCTCGTAGTTTAGGATCAATATTACTATTTTTGCAAAAAAATAAAAAAGAAATTTATACCATTTCAAAATAAAAAAAAATCTTTCTAATGATGCCATTTTAATTATCGTGTAAATATTTCTTTAATTATTGCATTTCTTTTTCAAATTGCTTGGTTTTCAAAAATTGAATTACATTGCTGCTCTGAAATTTAAACCATTTTTATATATATTTTTATCCAATATTCAATTGATTGATTTTCTTCCATTGCTGGAGGCTAAAGAAAAAAAAAACCCATTTAATATACATGTAGTTTACAAGACGAATAATTAAAATGAAATTACAGTATTCCGAAATTTATCAAATAGATGAGCCGCATAGTTATGTTTATAGTCGCGCTGTGATGTCAAGGAGCTGGTCTCTATTATTAAAATTCATATATACGATGAACAGAAAATTCCGACAATTAACATAATACTATTTTAATGCCTTATAATTTTACGGAGTCATTTACATGAAATTATATTTAAACGACTTAACTGAAATTGAATATAACTAATCTCCCCGTTTACCGTAAATCGAAAACGTCATTTACTATATTGTCACAAAAAACTCTCACGTTATTTATCTCAGAATGAAGTTAATGTTTCGTATCCTCTGATTGCTAATCTCACTCACTGTATTTGAATCCCAGATTCTACGCAATATAGTAGATATTCTTAACAAAAGAAAGAAGGTAATAATCATTTTTTAAATCGACATCTTTTTTTTTATGGAATATTACAACCACGTTGTCACTTTCGCTAAACTAAAAAAGAATTGTAAAAACGTTGCCAGTCACTTAAAATTATGAATTACAAACGTAAATACAACAATATAGAAGATCAAAAATTATCTTTTTAATGATACTAATGTTTTAACAAACAAATTAAATTTCTATTTTTAATGATTTAAAAAAAATAATTTAACCATATTTACCAGCAACTTAGCTCTCACAAAATAAAAATAAATTTTAATCTGCAAGAGAGAGTTACGCGTGTATGGGAAATAATTAGCTTTTATCAACGCGTTGCCATTACATTGACAAAAGCTCAAATTTAAAAATAAGTTAAATATTATTGCAAATGAAATAAATATGAAATATAATTTTCCCTAAAATGTAAATGCAAAATATAACACCATGTAAACCAGCTATTCGACAAAGGTTTAAAAATCAAGTAATTATTATTTTTAAGATTTCATTCTTTTTTAATAAAAACATTGTTGCCCTCATATTTTGCAATCGATATTTTAAATCGATCGATATTTAAATATTTTTATCATCAATATTTGTTGATATTTTCACATGTGATCGATATTTTTTTATCAATAGTAAGATATCCGATGTTTTTGTTCGATCGCTCTATATTTCAATAATACTTCGATCGATATTTTCATATTTCAATTTCATGTCCTTAGTTTTTATTTTAATTCAGTTTATTTAATGTTTTTTAAAATTTCATTTTCACATTTTTATTTAGTTATTAATATATTTACGATTATTTCTTTTCTTATTCCAATAGCCACCAAAACAAACTGAAAAAAAAAAACAAAAAAAAACATGACTCCTTTTTTGAGACATTTTGTAATCTCCGAATAACTTCACCTTAAACATTTTCATTTTATATGAAATTTAAAGAACTGGAAAATAAATGAATTCTTTTTTCAGTAAACTGAATTATTTTTTCAATAATTTTCCGTAAAGAAGAGAACTAAATTTCATGAAAGAACAAACAAAGATTTCTGTTGATAAAGTGTTTGTCACTGACAACAAATGTGGTTCGCATGACAAATACAGATAAAACTAACGGAAGGCCGTTCTAAAACACGCAATAGTTTTTTTTTATTCTAACACTTTTCAAAGCAAAGCTCAATATCTGCCATGTGATAGTTTGTTTATTCGAAATATTTTTGCTTCAACAATTCTTAAACGTGACTTGTGACTAAATGAAACCAGAAAGAAGCCGGAACAGAAAATCTTCTGAAAATGAATATAAAAAATCGGATAAATTTTAAATTGAACCACGACCCAGTTCACGATAAAAAAAATGGAAAAAGTAATTTCGAGTTGCATTTTTGATTAAATGCTTTTAAATGCGAAAACTTTCAAATCTGAAGCATCTAAGTAGTTGACATCTAAAAGAACTTACATGAGAAATATTAAAAATTATAGCCAGCGTGAATAGTGTCCAAAATCTTTTATCGCACTTTGTAAATCCTTATTGGCAGCATGGTGAGCCAGGCAACGGATTTTGGGCACACAGATACACACCACACCCTCTAATAACCGATAGCAATGAGTCCTGAGGCTCTCCATCTGCCTTTTGGACAAGACAAGAGATACAAGTCTTGAAGGAATTAGTTCTTGTCGAAGATGGCTACGGCAAGACGCTGAAGGCTAAGCACTTTGCAGTCTACCATTATGGGTGATAAACCCCTGCTGGGGCTAGGCGCTCCGTCAAAACAACTCATGTCGAAAATGAATTTGGGTTTTTATTCTTAGAAGTCCATGAGTTCACCATGGATATGTTGAAATCTACAAAACATTTGCACTTCAGTTACTACAAAAAGGAAAATATATGCTCTTTAGTGAAGGAATATTCTACGAATTGATGATGTACTTATGCAACCAAGTGAATGCTCACCATAGATGCAGTTGGAGAAAGAATAACTCAGATAAAATTTAGGACATTCTCTTGCACGTCGAGAAAGTGAGAGTTTATATGTGTTTTATTAGACCTTTGGTTCGTTTAGAGGACAACGATATCGTGAAATCTCAATCCTGGAATATCATTAACATCAATGGATTCAGTATGCAATAAACGCAATGTGTGAATCATCATACGTAACTCGAGGTTTTCACTATTACGGCAGTCTTTCACATATAAATGAGAGATCAGCCATTGTTTTCCAAAAGTTTAGTTATCTGGCTCACTCGACCATTATTCATAGGACATCTGATCATGGGTCTCCTTAAAAAATAA